>JAJJHY010008789.1:3853654-3953962 GCA_021224005.1 Drosophila setifemur | reverse complement strand
ATGTACTTACTTATTTTGTACTTTATAACCACTAATTTTAATAATTAAAATATTTGTATAGTTAATATTAACTATTTACAATATAATAATTATTTATATATGTAATATTGACACAAAATCCTGTTTTTTAATTTGTTGCATAATTTGTATTTTTAAATAAAACTGTAAAGCTATTACAAAAATGTTCTTCATATATCATATATACATAGTTAAATAGTAAGGTAAGTAGTAATAAATAAGTAAGTACATTAAACAATGTATATAGTTTTCTTCCTCTACGCCAAAAACTGAATATTAAATCACTAAAGCTGACTTCCACGATTGAGATAGTCCAGTGCTAGACTTAATTAAGCCGTAGTCAAGCAACCCCTTGCCATATTCATGAGGCCAACAGGACTGCAAAAAAATTAAGAGTTGAAATGGAATACAGAAATTTCAAGCTCAAACTGTCCAGGGCCCGAAAAGTACATCAACAGCAGCCTAGAAGCGGGAAAACCACATGAAAAGCAAATGCACACACTAGGCAGTTTTAAGTACACATAGAGAGGACATCCAGTTGGGTGTCCTGTCTGCCTGTCCTGCCAGTTAGAGGAGACACTTAAGGCTGCGGTGAGCGCCTGTCGTTTGTGCCACTTATTGAGAGCAATAGACTGAGTCAGAGAGAAAACTGTGGAGCGAGAGAAAGAGCGACCCTGCTGGGCAAGAGGAGGTGCAGGACATAAATCTTTTAGCACTATATTTGACACACTTTCGGGCAGGGAAAAAGGACGGAAAGACGAACAGTCAGTCAGATAGGCCGAGAGATATATGGACAGACACCCAGGGAGACGAGGAGACAGGCAGACAGCCCATGGGCCAGGACGAAACGTCACATGCTCATCAATCGGTCGCTCACTTTTTCAACAATGCGGAGAGATGTCCGTGCACCTTAGAGAGGTACTGCACTAAAAGAATTAAATTTAAAAATTTTGCAATTAAAATTAATCAATAAAAATACCCTTATTATATTGTAAACATTTATATATATTTTGTGGTAAATCCCTGTTATAATTCAGTACTTCCGGCTTAATATAAAATTATGTTTCTCATTTTTTTAAACGATTTTCTATCTATTAAATTACTACATTCTTATATAAAATACATAGAGTTCTTAAGTTCTTCTTTATATGTACATATATGATATATTTGAGTAAAACTTAAATACTTATTATTTTGAATGATTGTAAAATATCAAAAATATTAAGATTTCTCTTTTAATCGATGTAAAACCATTTAAGTACACTTGCACTTAATGTTAGAACCGAGATTTTCTCCAGGTGTTTGTGGGGTTCAGAGACTGGCAGACGATGACAGTTGACGATAAGCGGTCGAGTGGCTAAATCCTTGCAAGCCCCCACCCTATCCCATCTGCAACCCATACCTCATCCTAAGCCCCCCTTTTGAATGTTGTGACTGCCTTTGGTTTGCTGTTGGCCAAACAAATACAGCCAAAAGGAGAGGGAGGGTGACGAGGGGGGAATCCGTAGGACCTTCTTCATGTTGGCCTCATTTGACTCCTGCCTTCTTGTTCTTTCTCGCTTAATCCATTTAATTGCATTTTTTCTGGTAGTTTGCTGGCTGCAGTTAAGCTTCTCCTTTTGTTCTTGTGCATTCCAGTTTTTTGGGGTCGTATGTGGATTACGAATTACGCATACGCCCCAGTACCCCGACCCTTTGCGGGCATTCAAATATTCATTTGCAATTTGATGGCTAATGAAAATTCGTTAGAAATGCATTTCGATTCCGATTGCTATTCCAACCGCCACCCGGCTTGTCCTTGTGCCACTTTCCGTCTTTGCAAAAGGCTCCGACTCTTTCACTGAGCGACTGTCTGACGTTTCGTATCAAATTATCTATAAATTGCGATTGCCTATGCACGCCATCGATGCAAAAGGAGCCTCTACAGGATATGGTGGTGGAGGGGGGTGAATAAGGTGCAGGAGCGGGATATTCTCGGTTCGTGTTCGCTGATTGTTCCTTTTTGCTTTACATTGTCGTGTGAAATTTCGCATATCACTCCATTGAACATACAGAAAGGATTCTATAAATGAAATTTATAAATAAAATTGATTATTTTATTTCTTAAATAATTTGAAGTCCTATTTGGGCCAAACGAATAAGCACTGTCAAATTATTTTGATTTATTTTAATTTAAATTATTACAGAAAATAATAAGAATTGTCTCTTTCACACTGTCGTTTGTAATATTTCTGAGAAAATATAATTTAAACCAACGAAATGTTTGTTCAAGTAATTTTTAAATTCAATTTAAATTATTACTGGAAAAAAAGATTTAAATTTATTGAGAAAACGAAAATTAGTTTTCTATTTTGTTTATTACAAATTACATTAATGCATTTTATCAATAAATTTTGTTCGATCGAAATATTTTGTTCAAGTTATTTGGTTTCAACTATAAACATATATGCACATTTAGCACACATTCCCACACACTCTTGCAATCAATTTGCCAATGGAAAATAAACAAGAAAAATACAAAAATGGAGAAAAAAGAAACCATCCTGCCTTCTGCCAAGTCTTGCCATTTGCCCGAGATTTGAATTTAATTTTGAGGTCAGACAACAGCAGAAGTATTGGACTCGGGGAGAGACGCTGGTTGCCTGTGCCTCAAGTGTTGCCTGCATAAAAAATGCAATAAATATTTAAATTACTATATCCACATGCTGCACGCAAATGGGGAACGGATCCACAAGGGGCTTTCTGGGTGGGCATGAGGCAAGGGGAGTCTCTTGAAAATGTAGGCTAAATGTGGATCGCACTACAAAATAATTAAGAGAAATGTTGCAAGGGAATTGAAATGAGTGTCGAGTGTCGAGGAATTGGCAACGAAATCGTTTCAGTTTACCAAAGTGTTTCGGGATTCTTTATTTGGCAGCCAGATATGTATGCAATAAAGTATATTTCTTGCCTTTTATACGGTCTATTTAAATTACTGGAATACTGAAAGAACTAAAATTAATTTTAACAAAATTAAAAAAGAAAATCTATGTTTTCTACCATTCTCTAAATTTGAATCCCTATTACAGCTATCAAAATATTATTAATATTTTCGCATTTGTTTAAAATTCAAAGCTAAACATTTTTGCACAACATTCAAAACAACAACAACAAGTTCGAGCGAATACCAATTTTAAATGAAGAACGACAGCAACAAAAAACAACAACAAAAATGAATGGACAACAATCGTGTCAAGTTCAACAAAAGCTTCACCCGCAGCTGAATTCAATCGTTATTGTTTTTGTTTTTGTTATTGTTATTGTTGTTGCTGTCGACGTCTTACAAGTTTTTACATATAAATTTCACGGCACGCACAGAAAACCGAGAAAACCTGTTAATGCGTTTGGCCAAAATATAAAATATAGCGGCCATCAAGGGAGGGGAACTGCACCCACGCGAACTTTAAAAGAGAAGCAAAAGAGAGATACAAAAATACAAAAGGAGTTCGGTAAATTGAAGAGATTCATCAAGAGAAATTTATTGCTTTAAAGAGTTTTAAATAGATCAAAGGGATTGGAGTTTAAGGGAAACATTTTTCAGGATAATACAAATTTACATCAAATTTTGTTTAATCATTTAAAATTAATATTTTTAAGTAAAGTAAACCATTTCATTTTTTTTTAAAGAATTTTTTAATCGTTATATTTATTGGAGTTTTTATTCTTTCAAAAGAGTTTTCAAAAAGCAAATTTAAGAAGAGTTCAGAAATAAATATTATGGTATGTTATAGCTTTAAATTATTACTAACAATTCCACAGTTATATAATAAATCTTTTTTTTTTTACATTTCTAATAATTCCTTATCCTAATCAATGGATTAACCAAATAGCTTTCCACTTTACCAAATTGGTGTTATTTGAAAAATTAGCCGATATATCCCTTAATGACTTCCACAAGCAATCAAATAATAACCTTGATCGAAATAGTAAAGTTCCCTCAATCAAACTAAGTACATCATTAGTGCTCTTCGATTTTGGATAAGAATATGAAATTTATTGCATTCATTTACTGTTCTGATATTGGATAAGAAAATGATATTTATTGTATTAGTTTCTTGGGTCAAGGAATTAACCCAAAAAACTAATTGAACTTTCCCAACTGATCAAAACAACTCCGACAAAAACCACAGAAAAAAAAAACTATAAAAAAATTGGCAAAACTAAAACTTGCACTAATTTGCTAATGAGCCGCTCATCCATAATTTAAGTAAACCAAAAAATATGTAAAAAATATATTACAAAAGCAGAGAAAAAAGTCGAGCAACTAACTAACTAACTGAAAACGTGTTGATGGGCAACTAAAAAAGCCCACGGCAAGCTCTTTGGCGCTGCGCCTGCGCTCTTTAACACCTGGCGCCGCTCTTGCCGATCGCTGGCTTAGGGCTTTTGGCCAAGAAAACAGAGTTAACTGGCTAAAACACACAACCTACGGACTACTGAAAGCCATAAGTCAAAGCATTGTCATCGCAGCAGCTTGGCGGCTGAACTCTGCCAGTCAGCCAGTCGTCGTCGTCAGTCATCAGCGGTTGCTTCGAACGGTGCGTCGCCTCACTGAAAAGATCTCCTCCGCCTTCTCCGGGGCCCTAAAAACAAAATCTCAATAAAATCGCACTCACGGCAGTACATTCAATTACAACAGCTCGCTGGAAAATTGTGTACTATTCTGCTGATTCACGGCGGATGTTTTCCGCACACCTCGCACCGCCCTCGCGTGCGGCTATTAATTTGAATGCGCCAACTGATTTTATCTTTGGAAAACCAACCAAATGCCAAACCACCCACTAGAATCCGGCCAAGTTCGCTTACGTTAACCGAGAACCGAACCGAATAAATATAAACCGCAATTAACCATAGTTGTCATTTGAACGCCGATGGCTCAATGGAGAAGACCGGAGCAAACCCATTCCTTTGGCCTTTTTTGTGCGCGTGTGAAGTTGAATTTGTGACTCGACCCAATTAAACAAAACAAAACTTAAACAAAAAATTCATACGCAAAGCAAATAAAATTAACAGAAATATTTTAATTATATCAGCTGATGGCAGTGGCAGAAAAAAGCTTTCACTGCACAACCGACAAACCCGTTTTCATATTTTAAACTTGCAAGCGAACTCACAAAGTGGTGTTGCTTTTATAGTAAAAGGGACATAATAAGATATAGTAAAAGACAGCAGACACCAGACAGTCGCGTCGCATCGCATTCGGCAACTTGTTTATTTCAAAATTATATATAACACACAGAAAAAAAGCCCGAAAACGGGTATCGTATAAATAGTGCGCTCTGTTTCGGCATACAACAACAATATCGACAGCACCACCATCTCAAGCACCTCCAGAAAAAAACAAATAATAATAAAAACAAAAACAACATCATCGAGCGGCTCTCTGGTTTTTGTTTTTTTGGCGTAGGTCAGGCCAAAGCTCCGCTCGATCAAAAAAATTCCATTTTTATATACCAGCTGCCGGCTTTTCGAGGCAGCTGATCTTTGGCCGATCGAAGAGAAGAGTTGGGGAAGAGAACCCCATCGATGGGTCTCATCTCAGCTCCGTAGTTTCTCCGTTTCGATCTCTGAGAAAATGATTCACTGGTCTCTGATTGTCAGCGCCCTGGGCGTCTGCGTGGCCGCCTTGGGCGGCTATGCGGGTTGGATTCTCTTTCCCAACATGGTACACAAAAAGGTCGAACAGGTGAGCAAGAATTTTAAATACAAGTTCCAAGAATTTTCAAATTAAACATACAAACGTCCTTGGTTTTAATTTTTGGATACTGCTGGCAATGCAACTCTCAAACAAGATTTTTGTAAATGTCAGAAAGCTATAAAGATACGGAATAATCGTACAAATGAAATTTAATAGTATTCCCCATTTCTTAGGTCGTATTAAATAAAAAGTCAATAAATATAGTTCATAAGGCCAGTTTAAGGCAGTCACAAAATTCAAAGGGAAGGTAAATCATATTTTAATATATGCTATTACTTGCTCTAAAAAATATTAATCAAAATCATTCAGAAATTAATTTTAGTCTTTAAAACTCATTTACAGAATTTACTCTGCAAAAGATATTGCTAAATTGAGTTTAAATGTAAAGAATTTCATGATTGCATATTAAATTGATTTTATTCATATTAGCAAAATATCAAAACTAAATATATAAAACAAGCAAAGCTACACGCTAGATAATGAAATAAATTTATTTAATTTCTCTTAAAGCCAATTTATAATTTATTTTCACTTGAAGCTTTAACAAGGCTCACCTTTCATTAGAAACTAAACAAAACTGCTAGCACAAATATTTATCTTTCAAAGTTCGCACAGATATTTTCTCTCGCTGATGGGCAAACAAAGTAAAAAATTATTCTTTTGTTGATTTTTGTCAACATTTGCAAACTAAAAATGAGCAAAACGAAGGCTGGAGAAGGTAAATTTGTTATATCAATATAGAATTGTCAGTAGATGATTCAACAAAAGTTCAGAATACCAAGTAATGAATACGAATTAGACAATAATTCATATAGCTTAATAACTACATTTATGTCTAGAAAACAAAACTGGTTTTTATTTCTTCTATTAGCACTTCATAAACTCAAGAACATTACCTAAACTAGAATCTATTTTATAATTTCCATAATTACATGATGTGGATGACCCATTGGCATTTTTGATTATTACGTTTTATTATCTATATTTGATATTATTCAGGGGTTCTGAAAATCAAACACAACTGATCTATAAATTTACGACATAGGGAATGGCACGACAACCCACCATTATTCACCTTATCCATAATGACATCGCTGTCATTCCCCAATCCCTGCTCTTTCTACGCTGTGTAACAATTCTAATTGCCGGGCAAACAAGTGCATTATAGAATCTTTCACATATACAAGTATATAGATGTTTTAATACACCGAAATAATTACATAGAAATGGTACCAAAGGCCCGAAAGCGAAAACAGAATCGATCCCTTGGGTCACGCTCTAGCTGAATGGCAAATGCAATTGAAATGCACTTTGCAATGAACATTAATTTGCCAGCCAAATGCTGTTTATTATTATTGGATTTTCCAACAGACATTAGAGCCAAAAACAAAAATTAAGTAAACACAGCATGTTCTTGTCCTTCAACGCATTTTATTTATGACCGAGTTGAAATCCGTGTCATTGGGTTTGTTGTTATTGTGACGCGTGTTAAAGAAGAGCTCTTGAACCATGAACTACGTAATTAAATGGAACACAAAGCTTATTATGACTAAGTTTAACGATTCAAAGAAACAATTGATATTAAATTAAATATTTTTTTAAATAAGAAGTAAAATCAATACACAAGATTTTATCCAATTTAATATTGAAAAATATTA
The DNA here is from genome assembly GCA_021224005.1 of Drosophila setifemur. Classification (NCBI taxonomy): domain Eukaryota; kingdom Metazoa; phylum Arthropoda; class Insecta; order Diptera; family Drosophilidae; genus Drosophila; species Drosophila setifemur. The sequence goes on along the minus strand of JAJJHY010008789.1, from coordinate 3,946,549 downwards.
AAACAAATATTGAGTTGAATTCATCTCCAGAATATATACAATTTGTATGTAATTATCATCTTAGTTTTAAAGGTAGGAAAAAAATATATAAGTGAAATACAACTTATAAAAAATATGTTATTTTTTAGTGCATTTTTGTCTGCTTATATTTTATCTTTAGAGACTTTCAACCAAGTTTAAATAAATTTAGCATTGGCAAAAAATGTAACCAAAGTATTCTTAACCCTGAAAGTGCATGGTTAGTCGCTGTTAGATTTGTAATATATGATAGGTATAATAATTGCTTAAAATATTTAACAATGGAATGCAATTATTTTTTCAACACTATTGCTATCAACACATATATAGCCACATTTATATTTCCTTTGATTTCCCTTATTTTATAAAGATCCCAAAATAAAATTTTCCTTGATTTTGAAATTAAATATTGTAAATAAGTTAAACTCACGATTACCGAATAGCGATCCCATCGCTAGGCACACGCTCTGGCTGCCTGAATCAGGCGTGACATCTTCGGCGCTCATTGCCAAGGCAACTAGAAGTACTTGAGTTGACTTTGAGCTCAAGTTTTGCTTTTTATTGTAATTAGAATGCAAACAGAAACTTTAATCTTTTTACTCGTAGTTTTGTGTGTGGCGTTTGCTCTTTTCTGTTTTTAATTGTTGTAGCTAAGTTAAGTTAATTGCCCTTTTTTGTGGCTATGGCTTTGGTTTTGGGTTTGGTTTTGGTTTTGGGTTTGGCTTAGGCGTTGGGCATATGCCCCTGGAACTTTATTTGGCCACCACCCATAACTCTTAGGCCGCAAAACAGTTTTATGAGCCTTCGTTAGCAATGAACTTCCGTGTGTAAGCTTTTTTTATCCGATCTAGAATGGCCGAAAAACCGAGGCCTTCTCATTGAATGTGGCCTCTGTCCCTTGCACATAAACCATTTCTATTTGGAATTCAAATGCAGGCAGCAAAGACATAACACGAACTAAAAATTCAGAAAAGCAAACAGACGAGTCATGAATTGAAATTGAAATTCAAAGCAATTGAAGTTGATTCGATGGTCAACAAATGATGTTGTGCAATTTTGCCCGCAGACAATGCCAAACAATCGCAAAGCCAAATTTTTAAGCCGCTTTCCTTTCTTTTAGTTATTAACATGAAAGTATGCTCAAAATAAAATTACATGAACGGCTCTTTGATCAAAAATATTTATAATCTTAAGCCAAATCTTAATATCCATGATCTGAAATATATATTGGAGGGAAATTTAATTTCTTTGAAAATCTTGCAATTATTCACGAAAGAAATTACACATACGCCCCCATGACCCTTTGCAATATTGGTCCAAATTGAGATTTAAAGTCCCAAGCCAGTCTCTAAGCTACTCTTCTGGCCCGCTTTTCATAACTCTTAATCACCGTTCTGACCCTTTTTTAATTACCCGAAATTACACACCGAAAAAATTACTCATACGCCCCTTTGACCCAGCACATTCTTGGCCCAAATCGAATGTTGAGCGAAATTCAAATTTTAAACACGTTCCGGTTGGACTTGTCGCATTGCCAAAAGCCGCTCCATTTCGCAACAATTATTTTGATTTTCTGAATGAATTTCGGGCCATTGTCGCGGCCTGAGCCTCTCTTTTGGCTCTTGAGGTTAATCAAACGTTTTGTATGCCGCTCTTCGATATGCTGAGCCGAGCTGAACTGAACCGGGACCAGCCGAGCTGAGCGTGTGCATTGACCTTGATATCAGTTTTAGTCACAAACATATATGCCGAGATTTTTGTTTGCTTTTTATTTTGACAATTGTCCAATTGTATCAAGTGCGAGAGGGGCAGGTCGTAAAATTATATTGCTGGTCATGTTTTGAACTTGTTAGCTGCTTTTATTTATGATTTTGCTCTTGGTGAACCTTTTTATGTTTTGCCAATTTTTGTTTTGTTTTTGTTTAGCTTGGAGTATTTTTGCTGGCTTCTGAGTTGTTAAAATTAAAATGGAAGGTTAACTGCGAATTTGGTTTGGCATGGGAAATATTTTTTTGACTCAGAAAAAAACCTGGTCCCCTAATTAATTTGTTTTGTCCTGATAAAGCTCAGAAATCAAAGACAAATATTTAACTTGGTCATTGATCTCGTCGATACTTTGATAAAAAATCAATTATAATTAGCACAACACAAAAAATACAAAAAAAAAATATATTGCATTGCACAGAAAAATATTTATTTGAACTGACAAAAACAGGTTTCGATGAACCTCAGCTCGACTTTGATGTGGATGTTGAGGCTGATGATTTTGATTTGATTTTTATTACCACTACTGCGTCAATAAATGTCATAAATATACAGCTAAGATTTGTGATAAACAGCCTTTAAGCATTGTTCATAAATTTGATATTGATTTAGCTTAGGGCGCATTAAACGTAGTAGATGAAAAACCTGTTGAACTTAAAACGAGATAAAATGTAGATAAATTGTTATCAAATTAATATATATTCAGAATTTAATTAATTTATTAAAGTATAATTTTGGATTATGACGACAGCTGTTATGGCGAACATACAAAAATATTAATTAAAATTTTGAATTTTATTGGACAGACTAAGCAGTAGAAGACCTAATATGCGGATGAAATAGAAAGCTACGATTCTCAAAACTTTTCCGATTTAAAATATATTTTTTGATAACTTTCCTTTTGTTCTTCTTTGTTACCTTTGTTTTCTAAAACATGTACAAATTGTATGTGATATTAAATTATTTTCTGATTTACTTGTACAATAACTTATTTCTAATTATTTATTTCCATTTTATTTTTATATGTCAGAGTGTTATAATAGACGAGGGATCAGAACAATATAAACGCTTTGTGAACCTGCCGCAGCCATTGAACTTTAAAGTGTACATATTCAATGTGACCAATCCGGACAGGATACAACAAGGTGCCATACCGATAGTTGAGGAAATAGGTCCATATGTCTACAAGTAAGTACAATTTATAAATCAATAGCAGTGATATAATTATTTGGAATTCCAATAGGCAATTCCGTCAAAAGAAGGTGAAGCACTTCTCACGGGACGGATCGAAAATCTCGTATGTGCAGAATGTGCACTTCGATTTCGATGCAGATGCCTCGGCGCCCTACACCCAAGACGATCGCATCGTAGCCCTCAACATGCACATGAATGTAAGTTCAGCAAAGAATTAATTAAAATATTCCAAATATTAAATGCCCAAGATATATAATCAAATTTAATAATCACTTTACAGGCCTTTTTACAAGTATTCGAAAGAGAAATCACAGATATCTTTCAGGGTTTCGCCAATCGCCTCAACTCGCGATTGAATCAAACTCCTGGCGTTCGCGTCCTAAAACGCCTGATGGAGCGTATTCGAGGGAAACGTAAAGTAATTTTATCCACTACTAATTTTATCGAGATCCCAGCTGGTGATGGATTTCAGTTAGCCCGAACAAACTTAGTCTTTGTCGCTGTGCAAAGATTTACTCACTCTTAGCATGCCTTGGTAGATTTAACTTAATGGTGATGGCTTTTTACGGTTTTCCGATGGAACAAACATCGACGAGATACCAATCTCGGTGCTCTGTTTGTCTTTGTTCTGCTTTCGGGTAATATATTAACCCCTTTGCTTTCGGTTTCCTTTTCATTGGTTATTAATTTATTTATTGTGATTTTACCCCTGACGTGCGTCAGTGGATATTGGGAATCGTTTGCTGAGTAGAGACTGCTTAATAGCAATTAAGCCGATGAATTCTTTTTTTATTGTTGATTTATTGCGCCGATTGTGGTGGCTAAACTCAACTGTTCAGGGGTTGAGATAGGTCAAGAGCGGGATGAGTTCTGAATTACTAGTATATGCATAAATGAGTGTGAAGTGTGAATAATTGAAAAATTATTACAACTATAAATTGTAAAATCTCTTAAATTAAATGATAATTCACATAATGAACCAACCTGACAGTTTTAAATACCAGATACTGGAACCTTTTTGAATGTAAAGGGCTATTATTTTATTATTTGTTAGCAATTACAATGAGTTTTCGTTAACCCTCTCGCTATTCTTAAACTCTCAACTAATTGGCGGTTCCATCAGATTATAGTTCGTATATGTTTATTTCCAAGATAAAATCTCTTAAAAACGAATGATAAATAACAAAGTGTATTAATTTGTCAGTTTTGATACGCTATTTAGACTTTAAACTTTAAATTTCAGATAAAATCTTTGAAATGAATTGATAAATGATTCAACAATAAAATGTCTTAAGTGAAATTAAAAATAGCTTCTAGTGTTAATCTGACAGTGTTAGTCGCCAGCTTAGTTTCAAAATAATTGAGATGTTGGGATTTTTATAATGTAGAATTTAATGAAAATAAAATTAGGTAGTATACAATTAATAACCCCTACACTTATAGCGCCCTTTAGCTGGGTACATGGCATCATGATGAGCATTGTGAATGGTGTCAAAGTAAGTCCGCAGATTCCTCTGACAGCTTTGCAACCGTTTTTAAAATTAATTGCAATTTAGCGCAGCTCTCTCATCTTAAATCTCAAAACTGAAAACTTCAAACTGCCAAAGTCAAGATCATCCACATCAGACGAATCGCAGATACGAGTGCTCGTAGAACAGCAAAATTTTTTGATTGGCATTCACCTTGGCTCCGTGGCAATGTTGAAACTGACTTCTCTCGTCTATGTAAATATTTTGATAAATTGTTGAGTAGTCTTGATGGGCGACGAGAAGTCAATGGGAACACGGCAGCTGAAAACCGAACGATTGGAAACATCAATTTTCACACATCCCCAAAGCGAAACATAATTAATAATAACAAACTGAAGCTTGTGCTTTGCTACTAATTTATAGCTAACTGCTCCGCCTAATGTTAATGCTTTTTAACCAATTATACAAATGCTAAACTTTCCTTGCCTTGCCCTTTAGCTTTGGTCATCAATTGCTTTTGTCTTCCTCAATTAACATTGTTTTTGTTCTTTGCAAATTTATCTATTTTTTTGCAGTCTGTCCTGCAAATATCTGAAAATGATCCCGGTTTGGCTTTGCTGCTCGTACATTTGAATGCCAATCTCAAGGCGGTCTTTAACGATCCTCGCTCGATGTTTGTCCACACTTCAGCGAGGGAATATCTTTTCGATGGAGTGCGTTTCTGTATTAATCCCCAAGGAATCGCCAAGGCTATTTGCAATCAAATTAAGGAGAGTGGATCGAAGACCATTCGGGAGCAAAGTGATGGCAGTTTGGCATTCTCTTTCTTTGGACATGTGAGTGGAATAATAAAATCAATCTATAAAGATATATAAGTCTATCTAAAAATTCAATTCAATTTGTTTTTTATATTTTTGTTAAATATTTTAATTTATAATATTTTCTAAAAATTGCAATCTTAATTTAAACTTTCATGTGCAAATTAATATCTAAAATGATTACTAAACCTTTTTTTACCCCTAGAAAAACGGTTCCGGCCACGATGTCTACGAGGTTCACACGGGCAAAGGCGATGCCATGAGGGTCTTGGAGATCCAAAAGCTGGATGACTCGCACAATCTGCAAGTCTGGCTGAATGCCAGCACCGAGGGCGAGACCTCCGTTTGCAATCAGATCAATGGCACCGATGCTTCCGGCTATCCACCCTTCAGGCAGCGCGGGGACTCCATGTATATCTTCAGTGCGGATATCTGCAGATCGGTGCAGCTGTTCTATCAGTCGGATATTCAGTATCAGGGTATCCCCGGCTATCGCTATTCCATCGGGGAGAACTTCATCAACGATATTGGTCCCGAACACGACAACGAGTGCTTTTGTGTCGACAAACTGGCGAATGTGATAAAGCGGAAAAATGGTTGCCTCTATGCGGGTGCCTTGGATCTGACAACCTGTCTGGGTGAGTGATAATTGAATAAATAAGAAGATATTGTAGCGATAATATAAGTAAATTATTAAGTTTATTTGTCCTCTATTGTAATGTTGTAGTATCGTAGCAGCATCACCCACAATTTTTAATTCAAGGGTACCAACACATGATTAAATAGAAGGACATTGGCTAATTAAATTATCTTTGTTTCCAAGTTAGAAGTTGTCTTGTTTTAATACGACTTGTATTAGTGGATACCAATTACCAAATTTAACTTCATGGTCATTTGAATACATTTTTGAGTGTTTCATAATTAATATACCATCTCATTTATATTTTTATGCATAATATTTTGTATTAACTTATGAATTTAAAGCGGTTTATTTTCCTTAAAAGTATTCAAAACTTAATTGGTTAAATGAAAACAATATTGTTCATATAAACTTTTTTACTTAGATAAGAAATCCTCTTATCTCGAATTCAACTTAATTAATCTCAACAAACAAAAGATAATTACGTAAACAAATATTAAATATATAATTAAATAAAATACCAAAACTATTTTATTAAGGAAATGGAAAATGCGTGAATATATCTTCATTACACTTCCATTCATAAATCGAATTAAAAATGTATCTCTAGCATCTACCGTTGGAAATTTAATATTTTCCCGTTTGACACCAGCGAAGAATTTGCAAAATATTTGTATGTTTAGACTTCTGTTATGTTATCTTCCGCTTATCTTTAGTTCCTCATGTTATTTCACAGTATAAAAGAAATTAGCATTTCAAATAGGTTACTATAAATTTAGTAGATCAAAGACTTCTGTGGCGCTCGCCAAGTGTTAATATTGTGCGTTGAAAAGTATATCAGTTCAGAGAACGTGTTTGTGGCATACTAATAAATACAAAAATTGTGTTGGAAATTTACAAATTAGTGAAGATTACAAAGGCGGACTTTTAAAATCAGTGTTTAAATACTTTTAACAATTTATGTAATTCTTATAAATAAAATTGATTCGTTTCACTGAATTTGGTTAGAGTATTGATCATTTAATTTTGCATAAATCCAGTCGTCATCTCCATTTTAATTTCGTTTGAATACAAAAAACTAACTTAATTTAATTAGCATTTTATTTATGTTGATAGTTAAACTATTCGACAGTTTGTTTGTGATATTTTCTGTTTTGTGGACACTTAACTCAAATGTTAACGATTGTTTGATCAGTTCAATATAAGCTTTATCATTAATTGGAGCAATGCCAAAGACCCTCCACCATATGGTCATGACTAAAAATAATAATGAATTAGCAAACAATGAACTTTCGGTTTTCTAGAATTTCTGTGACAAACCGGAAATATTTGGAATAATATTTGACATTTTTTGCTGTTTGTATTTTGTTATGCAAATGAGCTCGTCTTTATGGTGGCGTTGTGTTTGTTTTATGGCGATTAACTGGCCACTCAAGTGGTGAGAAGAATATCCGCCCCTACCCCAGAAGATACCTCAAAGAACTCGATTACCCCCGGTAATTATAAGGCAGCCACTTATAAATCAACTGGTAATCATCTGCAAAGACTTGGTGCTAGTTATAGTTTGAATTTTAATGGGTTTCGTATGCAAATCGCCGACTTGTGAAGTGCAAACCGAGGCATCAACACTCGCAGCTAATCAAATTTAAATTAATCGCGCTGGAACTATAAACTAGAAAGATATAAAAATCTTCGAATTTCAAATGGAAGATTTTCAGACGCACACGCGCCTCTCCTCCATCCGATCCCATCTGACAAATTGCAATCGCTTTTTGTTGGGACTTTGATTTAAACGCAGATTTAGATTCAGTTTCAGATACTGTGTGGGCTGGCTTTGATCTTCTTCGATTGTTTAATTTCTTAATTAACACTTGAGGTGTTCGGCGAAAAACGTTCTGTATTAAAATTCCCCCGGGGGCATTGCGCATCTGAAATCAAAAGTGTTGTCTTGGAATGGGAATCAGAATTCATCTAGGGGATATAATGAGACGCACTTCATCATGACGATCTCAAGTGCTGTGAACGCTCTACAAATTGAAGCATTAACTCCGATTTTTATTATATTGTGTTTTATTTTTTTGCTTTGTTTGAAACTTTTTTGTTTGGGTGTTTGCCGATCGCGCACGTTTCAATCTTGAGATTCTTTTGGCGATGCCTTCTTTTCGTCATATTTTTTGTTGGGTTGAATTGTTGAAACGTGAGTTAACAGTTTCAGTAATGAGCATTTGAAATAATTTGTCTGATGAGGAAATTCTTACAAATTGGTTCAGCCACATCACAAGTAGTTAAGTAAATAAATAAATAAATGTTCCGCGAAAACGTGACGAGAGGTTAAGAAGCTTCCGCAACTCTTGGCAGGCATTTTGTAAAATATTTCTCAATTAATTTAATTAAATTAAATGTAATGTTAAGTAGCCATTGCTAAGGTCGCGAAATCCTGTTTTGTTGGAATTACTTCAACAATGTAAACAGAATAATAAAAATGGAATGCAAGCTAAAGGAGCTGGTTATGCTAATTAAGGAGTCCGCCTTATAATGTATAATTGTATTAATATGTTTTTATTGAAATCGTATCTTATAGATGCGCCTGTGATTTTGACATTGCCTCACATGCTGGGCGCCTCGAATGAGTACCGAAAAATGATCCGAGGCCTGACACCCGATGCCAAAAAGCACCAGACCTTTGTCGATGTGCAGTCGGTGAGTTGTACATTATAATTCTTGATTTTAAGGCGACTTAAGTCTGAAAATAAATGCTTTTCCATTAGCTGACGGGCACGCCCTTGCGAGGTGGCAAACGGGTTCAGTTTAATATGTTCTTGAAGAGCATCAATCGCATAGCCATCACAGAGAACTTGACCACGGTTTTGATGCCATCCATTTGGGTGGAGGAGGTTAGTAATATTAACCACAGAGAAATGTAAATAAAATATATATTTATTAAAATTACCCTAGGGCATCCAACTCAATGGCGAAATGGTGGCCTTCTTCAAGAGGAAACTTATTAACACTTTGAAAACCCTCAATATTGTCCACTGGGCCGCTTTGTGCGGTGGCCTGGTTGTGGCCGTAATAAGTCTATTATATTATATCTATCAAAGGGGGCGTGTTGAGGAGCCACCTGTTAAGTAAGATGTATTAACGTTTGTTATTGAGAGTTTTGTAAAAAATGTATTTGGTATACCTACAATTACCCTTAAATATGGATGTAACACCACGCAGCTTCTGTCTACGAATTTGTATATAATTTATTTTTTAAATGTGATTCTATTGTATTGTGATTTAGCGTTTACTAAAAAAAAACAAGAAAAACTACCACGAACCAAAATGTTGTTTTATTTTCTACGTTTGCTGGAATTTCTATGACAATTTCTGGCCTAAAACAAAATGAAATGAATGAAATTGTAAGGTTTATTTTTTGTTGTTGTTTAATTAGGGATTTTCTCATAATATTTTTATTTTTCGATTCTTTTTCTCATCAATAGCTAGTTTGGAAATTATATGGAAATTCTTTTGAATATTTATGCTTCAATTTAAATGTAAAGGTATCAATACAAAAAAAAATTATTTTACTTTCGATAATTCCAAGAAAGTACATTTTAGTCCGCCATGTGGCTTTAATTATGTGAATTTCTGAATATTCAAGCCTAAACCTGAAGAATTTCCTTGGAAGACAAAAAATTTGAGAAATTGTTTATACATTTCATTAGGTTTATTTTCAAACTTCTAGCTCGCAAATCAATGCTAACCACAAAAGGCACTTTGCATAGCCAAACCTTGATCGATCCATCGCCAATGACTCAAGTTCAAGACCAGTTGAAGAGATGGGAACCTGCGTCCCAATCAATCAATCAGCCACCGTTTTTTCGGCCCAGCAATTTGCACAAAAAAAGCGGCAATTAAAACGCAGTTTGTATTGCAACAAATTGGCTATACAACACGAAACTACGTTAGTTTTTCAGCTTAAGCAACGGAGGCAAAAAATTAAAAAAATTAAAACCGATTGACCAAGTCGGAGATGCAAACAATAATATATTTCACCCGGGGAATTTAGGTAAACAAAGCTGATCCAAGGTGTTTGCATTACAATGCGATTGAGACACAGCCAACGGGGTGGGGCTACATCATCATCACGTTGATTGACAGCCGATGGCTTGATTAGGACTTACGATGCGATTAAAAACGCGTGAAAAACGCTAGCGATTGGATCGGATTGCTAACTTCTCCAATAAATATCTCAAACTAATTCCATCAGGCAAATGATCAGCTAATGGACCTCCAGCGACTGCAGAACTTTCTAAATAATTTTGTATCGCGATTCCATTCTTTTTCCGAAGGGGGGGCGGGCGAGGAAGAACCCTTCCCGAGATCCGCCGCCTTAGTAATTATGCAATAGACCCCAGAGACACGGGCTTAACGGCTCCAACCAGTTTGTCTCGCCGCTCGGCCGTCGACGCCGTCGTCGTCGTCATATTCAAATTGACTTTGGGCTGAAGATGCGACCGCCGGCCAGTTCAGTCGCAAACGAAACGCGCGAACGCACGCAGCCAGCTGTAAAAAACACATGCGAAAAAAATCTGAAATAAAAAACGGAACGGAATAAATCGCCAGCATCCACACGCGTTAAAAATCGTAACAAAAAAAATCCGAATTTGAATTTTAAATGAGCCCAGGATCTTGCTCCAGTTCTGTTCTCTCTTCTGCTATATAAGAGTGTTTGTTCTGAGTGCGGACTTCAGAATCGATCAAGATGTGGCAGCGAATGGTGTGGCTCTTGCTCCTGCTCCCGGTTCTGGCCTCCGCCAAGATCTTCGATCGCTGCGAGCTGGCCCATCTCCTGCAGCATCGGTTCGGTCTCCCCTCGGCCCAGGTGTCCACTTTGGTGTGCATTGCCCAGCACTCGAGTGACTTTAATACGGCCGCCTTTGGTGGTGGCACTGGCCTGGGCGGTGGTTCTCATGGCCTGTTCCAGATCAGCGATGTCTACTGGTGCTCGCCGCCGGGTCAGGGCAAGGGTTGTGGCCTCAGCTGTTCGCGATTGAGGGACGACGACATCGCCGATGATGTGTTGTGTGTGAGGAAGATCTACGCGGAGCATCAGAGGATCAATGGTGACGGTTTCACAGCCTGGCAGGCCTACGGGGCCTATTGCCAAAGGGATGCAGCATCCTATGTGGCGGGTTGTGGTGGAGCCCTCTCGGTGGCTGCGTCCTACCAGAAGCCCCAGCAAGTGCAGCTGCATAGCTACCCTCCGGTGGCCCCGGCGAATCACTACCAGCAGGTAACACAAATCCAGCCCCAGGGAAAAATCTACAATCGCTGTGAACTGGCCCAGGAGCTGTACTACCAGCACAAGCTACCCATGCCCCAGATCCCCACCTGGGTGTGCATTGCCCAGCATGAGTCCTCCTTTAACACGGCAGCTGTGGGACGCTTGAATGCAGATGGCAGTGCCGATCATGGCCTCTTCCAGATCAGCGACCTCTTTTGGTGCGCCCACGACCAAAGGGGAAAGGGATGCCAGGCATCGTGCAACCAGTTCCTGGACTCCAGCATATCAGATGATGTGCAGTGCATCAGGAGGATCCACCAGGAACACACCCAAATCTCGGGAGATGGCTTCAATGCCTGGACCGTGTACAAGAGGAACTGCCTGAATCAGCACTACGAACAGGTGGCTGCCTGTTTTTCCAAGCCACCCGTCCCCCATCATCATCCAGCTCATCCCAATGCTATTGGAGGAGCTCCAGCCAAGCCAAAGGTCAGCTATGCCTATCAGTTTGGTCAGGTGCAGGTGCAGCAGACCCCAGCTGTAATTACCTCGACGGTGAATCAATATTATCGACCTGCTCCGGCACCAGTTCAGAGCTACCACAGGGAGGTCTCCGCCTACCAGGGTAATCCCTTTCTCAGGCCGAGGCCAGTGAATCCTGCCCCTGCTTCTCCCCCCAGGCAGCATCCCAATGCCATCGCTGGCGGGTTCAAGGGACACACTCCAGCCAATCCTTTCTATAGTCATAAACAGCAAATACACTATCAGCAGCCACAGTATCAAACACACTATCAATCAAGCTTTCAATCACAACACCACACACAGACACGCACGGGTAAAGTTTACAATCGCTGCGAATTAGCCCAAGAGTTGTATTTCTCACACAAGTTTCCCATGCAGGATTTGGCCACCTGGGTGTGCATCGCCGAGCATGAGTCCTCGTTCAAAACGGCAGCTGTGGGTCGCTTGAATGCGGACGGGAGTGCGGATCACGGCCTCTTCCAGATCAGCGATCTCTACTGGTGCACCCATGGAGGAGAGGGTGGCAAAGGCTGCCACATCGATTGCAATCGCCTGCTGGACTCGGACATTTCGGACGATGTCCAGTGCGTCAAAACGATTCATGAGGAGCACACTAGAATCTCCGGGGATGGCTTCACCGCCTGGACCGTCTACAATGGTCACTGCAGGCAGAAAACCAGAGCCGACATAGCCAGCTGCTTCGAGGGTAAAGATGTTGAGCAGGGGCAAATAAAACCAGCTAAGGGAAATGAGTTGGTCAAGAAGGCTTCTCCAAAGCCCAAGGGGAAAATCTACAACCGCTGTGAATTGGCCAAGGAGCTGTACCACAAGCACAAGATGCCCATGAGGGAGATTCCCACTTGGGTTTGCATAGCCGAGCATGAGTCCTCCTTCAACACGGCGGCTGTAGGACGCCTGAATACAGATGGCAGTGCGGATCATGGACTCTTCCAGATCAGCGATCTCTACTGGTGCACCCACGATCAAGGAGGCGGCAAAGCCTGCCACATTGAGTGCGACCGTCTGCTGGATTCGGATATCTCGGACGATGTCCAATGCATTCGGACAATTCACGAGGAGCACACGCGACTCTCTGGAGATGGTTTCAATGCCTGGACGGTGTACAATGGCCACTGCAGGGGTCAGAGTTTGGCCCAATTGAGTGATTGTTTCGATGGCAACGAGATTTCTGAAGCAGAGAAAATCTTTCCCAATGGGGAACACCTGAAGGTGGAAAAGCCCCAGCAGAAAATCTCCCCTAAGCCAGGCTATGCGGGAAATCCCTTTTTGCAGAACCTACAGGCAGTTAAGATCCCTCAGAACCATGTGCAGCCCACTAAAGCTACAAATAAAATTAACAATAATATACCGGCTGCCAAGGAGCCACAATCTATAAAACTTTATGCCACAAATCCTTTCTTGCAGCCTCAAAAGTATTCCCCAAGCAATCAGAAACCTTCAACCATTGTTCATGCCACCCAAAAGCCCAACTACGATCACAATCCCTTCCTGAAAGCCCCGGGTTCGATCCCACACTCTATAATAACCCCCCACACAGAAGAGGTACTCAAACCCCACGACAGTTTCTCCTATGCCCAGAATCCGTTTCTCAGTCTGCTCAGCAAGCCCATTGTGCCCACTCAAGCTCCCATTAAGCCCAAGCCCAAGCCCTCGAGTCAGCCCCCTCAGCTGATTAACAAGCCCTATATCAGCAGCGATAGCTTCCGCAATGAGGTTATTAAATTTACGGCCACCTCTACGGCAGCTACAACAGCAGCAACTACAAGGCAGCCGATGAGTACAGCAACTATTACAAAGCAATCAGTAACAACAACCACAAAGAAACCCTTGACAACGGCCACAAGCAAACCAGTTTTAACTGCGTCCAAAACCACTGGCGTGCCGCTTTGGTCATGGCAATCTTCTGGCAGAACAACAACTTCGACCACCAGCAAGCCCACGATAACGGGAAGTGGTACTCGCTACACGGCCACCACGAAAGCGAAAGCACATCCAACAACGGGGATAACCACTCGAACAACTGCTCGGACAACCACGAGACCAACTACAAGGGGAACTACTCGCTCAACGGCCTCCACTCGTCCAACCACCCGTTCAACTCCTCCCACAACTAATCGTCCAACTACACGTTCTACAACTTACCCAACTACTCGTTCAAGTACTTGGTCAAGCACTCGTCCAACCACTCGTTCAACTACTCGGTCAAGCACTCGTCCAACCACTCGTCCAACCACTCGTCCAACCACTCCTGCAACTACCCGGCAACCTCATCGAGCCAATACACCCACAACTCGTCCTACTTCTCGACCAACTGCTCACTCAACTTCTCGTCCTACAATATATAACCCTCCAAGTACGGGAAAACCTTTAACTCGTTACACAACAACAACCAAACCCACCACTCGACCAGTAACGACCTCTCGCTATATTCACACCACTCGTCAATCTGCCCCAATCAAGACTACAGTACGCAATTTACCCACCTCTCGTCCAATTACAACACCGAAATCCACAACTCGTTATACAACCACAACTCGCCCAGCGACCACTACTCGTTATTCACCCACCTCTCGTCCAATTACAACACCGAAATCGACAACTCGTTATACAACCACAACTCGCCCAGCTGCCACTACTCGTTATGTGCCAACAACTCGCCAATCTTCCACAATTCGTCCTGCAACGAAGTCTCCTTACCACTACATAGGAGCAAAACAATCACAAACCACACGAACCACCACAACCACTCGCCAACCTTTAACAACGAGAACCACCACCCGTTACTCAACAACTCGACAGGCGAGCACCACACCAAGACCATATCTATTCACCTCAACGACGACAACGAAAAAGAGTGCGACAACCAAGGATCCATTCGATCATCCCTTCTTTCAGAAATTCAAAGCTAAATATGAGAAAACCATCACTGATCTTACACAAAATGCAAAAACCACCGCAACTACTACTCGAATAATTCCGAATCAAAATCAAACCACCAGCAGTCCATATTATGCAAAATATCAGGAGAATAAGGTGAAGACAGCAGCAAAGACGGTTCTGTCCTACGATTTTGGCCTTAACAGAACCACAACCAGCAGACCGAAGGGTGCCTTCGATGTCTACCTAAATTGGAACAAAAATTAAGGGGTTCGGGCTCCATCAGCTGGTGACACTTGGCGAGACTTGTAAATATGCGATTTTGATCGATGTAATACGACTAGCTTAGCATAATGGCAGAATACTCATGCATTATTAATCTTAAGCCATATAAATAGGATTTAGATAATAAAACCAAAATAAACCGAATGCGAATGCGAAATGTACGAAAATTAATTCAATTTCAGAGGCACTCAACTGGTTGCCAGCTTTCTTGGCCAAAACTGACAACGCGCCAAACGTCGCCAAGTGCGATCCGCGATCCGCGATCCTATGCGATGCGATCGTGGCATTAAGCAGCTGCTTTGATTAATTTTCGTTAACCCGTTTTCGGTCTTCTCAACTCGAGAGTCTTGTTAACATAAATGCTGAGCACATCGACAAAGACAAAGCGTTGAGGCGATAAGCGGGCGGGCCAAAGAACTGCAGAAATAACGAGTTTTCGAATTTGAATTGGGCTCCCCGAAAATGTTCTCTTATTTCAGCATGTTATTAATATATATTTTTATTCAAAGCGTCTACGAAACCTAAACCGTGACGTCAGATGGCCATTAAACAAAATGTATTTAAATCAATATCTTGATATTCAATCTTTGTGTGTTGCTGTTTGTTTCAATTTGTTTACAGAAATTTGTTGTAATTCTGGTAATTTTAATTTTATTTTCACAGGTTTCTGACCTTAAATTCTGTTTCCCAATGGATCTAAATTAATTTGTATTTCTATAATCAATGTTGTAGAATTTAAACTTTAAACATATTTTCATATTAGAAATTATTTATGCAGGCATTAAAAAGCAAACTGATTTCCTAGTTATTATTTTAAATCGTTTTCCTCTTTTGAAATCAAATTCAACACAAAGCAGCCGATAAGACTATCGTCATCGATTATCGATACATTTAAAAACGATGAACTCTTATGTGCGCTCTTGCTCGTTTTGAGTATTTACAAGAAACTTTTGATTCCATTTAAAATATATATATATAATATATAATATTTTAAAACCATATAATTTATTTAATTCTGATCAACTTACTTTACAAATCTTAGTTTTAAACTAAGAATTAATGAATCAAAATAAAATATTGGGATTGTCCGCTTTTGGCGCTTTGAAACACTGAATTTTGTGTTATTTTTCTAGCGCCGCCTGGCTACACCAATTTTTCGCAACGCAACGGCGGTCCGTAAACAATATTTACTCGGTTTTCGGCTAAATCGCCAGCGTATCGCAACGGAAAATCGTTTAAAATGCGCCCCCGTGCACCGAGTTCGTACGCAAAATGAATTGAAGTGAGTGCATTGAACGCGCGCCCCTCCACCAGCCACCGACGGCTGCAGGCTGTACATTGTACAAAAAGCTGATACCGATACACACACAACCACACAGCAAGCACGTACAGCGGCATATGCAGCAACGTATAAGCATATGTACATCTGTACATGGTCGTACATGCCACCACCCGCCTTTGCCCGCAGCCCGCAGGAATTACTAATGCTCGGTGCTAAGCTGCTCCAGATTCGATTCCAGTTTATATACTACTGGCATAGTGGGGATTACTTATCCATATGTCTGTCTGTGTACGAGAGATCCTGCCTAATTCATAGCATTATTTACTTTGATTTGGGACTCTACTATTTTTTACATGCAACAATTTACAAGTTGTAGTTGTACTTGTTAAACTTCCCCAAGGAAAAAATATCGCTATTTCCCTGCCATAAACATTCGGCCTTGCCAGACTGCCTGTATGTGGTGGACTAATCAACACTGGTGGGGCTTATCTTGGATGTGTGGCAACCCTGCGCCACACCATTCCGTTTTGCACGCGCATTCGTGAAAATGGCGGCGTTCTCGCTCGGTCGTCGCTGCCAAATTTTTTGTACATCAAAATAATCAAAATAAAGCATTCTTCCAGTGCTCAACAATCTGTCCGTGCGAGCGAGCGGACGCGCGCGTGTGTGTGTGCGTAGCGAACTCATAGCCCCAAGAGCCCACCGCTCGTTGAATCGTGGAAAACAAGAAGAACTGCACTGCAACGGGAGCGTGAGCAGATTCAGCCTCAGTCTCAACGCAGTGAAATCCAACGCAAGATAACGCACGCGAGTGTGGGTGAAACGCAGGGGGACGGGGAACGGCGGACGGACGCAGGTGCGGGTGAAGGAGGAGAGGGAGAGGAGAAAGGCGAGAGCGCTTTGCGGATTTCACATTTCAGCGGAGCACCCGCTTTGGCAGGCTTTTCCCTGTGTGGCCAAGGTGAATGCAATTACGCGTGTGTGTTTCGTATGTTTCGTGTGCGTGTGCTTCGGTGTGGGTGTGTGTGTACCACAGTGTCCAAAAAATAAGACCAACTTTGTTCCTTCAAAGTAATCCTAATCCCTTCCAGACACACCACTTATGCTAGCGATTTTCCAGTATTCGCTGCATACCAGATAGCCACTCTTAGGTATAGCAGTCGATTCGGGTTGGATCCCTGCAATCGTTTGAAAAGGGTTTCCCGGAATCGCATTTTAAGCCAGAAGTCGCAAAAGAAGGCGAACGATGTTGATTGAATTGAGACTATTCGCCCGAGTCAACAAGTTCTCTAAATGTTTATACCACTTGCAAAGGCTAATTTCCGATTTTGCTGCTCTTCCATAACATCAAAAAAAAATCCATTCCTTCAAAAAATAATGTAATACACGTTTCCAGTTAAACTAATGACTACCAATAATCTGGGAAATTCTAATAAAAAAAAATGTCCTCTTTTGGACACAGTACAAAATATGTTGACCTGCTCCCAGACATCTGCTAGTTTATGGTCAGGGATCAGGCATAGGTATATGCAGGTAGAAGCTTTGTACTACCTGTATATCAACCTAAACCCACCACCCAACCACCCCTCCAAACTGTATAAATACTCATCGCGCTTGGACTTGCCTTTCAGTTCGCTGCTGGCATGCAAAGGAATCTGTTACGAGTGAAAGAAAAACCCCACCACAGGATGAGCAAGGGCAGCAGTTGATTGCAAAGGATTGGATCACAAAGAACTAGCTAAGCTCAAGCTCTCCAGCACACACACCACACTACACACACTCCTCCAGGATGAACACCAGCCAGACAGCTGCCGGCAATCGCATCACCTTCACCACCAGCCAGCCTTTGCCCAATGGCACTATCAACATAGCCGGTAATCCAGGTGCCGTCATTTCGACGGCCCAATTGCCGAACACCACCACCATCAAGACGATCCAGGCGGGTCAGCACCCGGGTCTGGTGCAGCAGCAACATCAACAGCAGCAGCAGACGCACATGCAGCAGCAGCAGCAGACGCAATCCGTAGGTGCCACCCAAACACAAACCCTAGTTATTAAATCCAATCACCATGCTGTCACCCTGCCGGCGGGTCTAGTCTCAAGTGCACCAGCAGGAATCGTAACCATGACCAAGACCATCAATCAGGTATCCACATCAAGCTAAACAAAGCCACTTCGGGCGCTAGGCGATATCGCGTCCAGTTTCCTCCTTAACCGAATCCGAATCCGAAACTCCTCAACTTAAATCCTTTCGCAACACACGGATTGTAGTGGCAACAAAAAGTTTGGTTTCATTTCATTTCACCTTTTATGCTTTCTTAATCTGCTGCTTTCTTTCCTAATCCAAAAACAAAATCTATTCCAAAATTTGACAAGTTAAAAATCCTTTTATCCTTTTTCAAATCTTAAGTTCATTGTTGGTTTTTTCCAATTTTTTAAATTGATATATTTTCAATGTTTCAACGATCTTTCCTAAGCTCAACAATCCAAGCAACAATACATTTTCAACACCGATCTTTTCTTATACTTTAAAATCCCCGCTTCAAATCACAATTACCACTTCCTTTCAAAAACCGAACCAAATTCTATGCTTTTTTGAAATAGAACCCTTTAAGATAATACTTTGTAGAACTATTGCTTAAATGCTCGCTTCAAGTAGCTCAAATAGTAGAAAAACACACGCAGTAAATGTTCCCCGAAAAATTCGATCTTCACCACAAAATTCGAAACTTTCCTTTTTGAAAACATTGATGTGTGAACGGTAACCTCGAACGGACGCGAAATGCTGCATGCTGTAGGCCAACTTAGAAACCTCCTGAAAAATCCCCCTCTACAAGCTTCCTCTGCCCAAATGTGATGAGAAAACGAGAATAATCATAGAGGATCGAGTGATTAATAACGATTTGTGATCATTTTCACAGGCCGGTCAACCGCTGCTGAACTCGATGCTGCCCGCGGGCGTGGTGGTGGGAATGCGGCACCAGTCGCCGGGGCAGCAGCAACAGAAAAACGTGAACGCCAATCCGCTCAGTCGCGTGGTTATCAACTCGCACATGGGTGGCGTGAGACCGCAGAGTCCTTCGGTGAGTAGACATCCAAGCAATACCTTTACTATGTTCGTTTGTGGTGGGTTCTTCTCTACTAACCCATGGCAACCGCTAACCCACTCGCATCACATGCACCAGCCGCATGCCACGTTCACTGGCCCATCCTACCACCCACCATGCAGCAGTTGAACCAAAACCGAGTCTCCGTCTTCTCTCTTTACTTTTAGATAACTTTAAGCACACTTAACACGGGCCAGACCCCGGCATTGCTGGTGAAGACGGACAACGGATTCCAGCTGTTGCGCGTGGGCACGACGACGGGTCCGCCGACGGTGACACAGACTATAACCAATACCAGCAACAATAGTAACAACATTAACAGCAGCAACAACAACACAAGCACCACAAATCATCCCACAACCACACAGATACGTCTGCAAACTGTGCCGGCTGCAGCTGTAAGTAGATATCAACAACAACAACAACAGCAATCGCAACAACAGCAGCAGCAACAGCAACAACAGCAGCAGCAACAACAAGCATCCAGCACTACCGCCAGCACTAGCATAGCACTGCGCAAAACGATTGTCCGTACATCATCCACAATCCCATCCAGCAATAACAACAATAACAGTATTATCAATGCCACCACCACCACCTCCAACACCACCACCACTACCAACAACAACAGCAACAACAACAAACCCGCTACTAACCAGCAACACCATCAGCATCAGCAGAAGCTCCAACAGCAGCAGAAGCTCCAACAGCAGCAACAGCACAAACAGCAACAGGCCTCCGCTGCGGCTGCCGCTGCAGCAGCTGCCGCCAATGTGGCGGCCACCATAAAGATCAAGCAAAACGTAAAGAGAAGCCCGTCTCTCCATCCAGGATACTCATTTTCTCTCCTTCTGTTTCTCTGTTCCTTTGTCTGTTATGCATTTCGATTTGAATCTTCTTACGCTTCAGTTCCGTTTTGGTTCGTCACACGAACATCATTTTGATTTCATAAACGACCGCATATATTATATTATTATATATGATGTGTACTTCTTAGCTACGTTTTGCATGCTGCGTTGTGTAACTGTCTGTGAATTTTCAATACTCCTTATTTCGATTCGATTTAGTTATATGCGCTGTCCACGAGTTGCTGTTACAGGGGCCACATCAAGCTAAAGTAGGGCTCATCAAAATGATGTGTGCTGGGCTGCTGTGTTATTTTCAGGGAACTAATCCCATTTCATTAACAATTATTGACAAAATTAATTGCAGTGTAAATCCTTAAGTGATACCCAAGGGCTAACACAATCATTTAAAATTGTATGACCAAATGCTGGTAGATTTTAGTTTGTTTAACTGCCAACCAATACATTTCTCTCAAAAAATTGCTTTGCTTTGGGTCTAAGAATCCTAAAACATCTGCAAAAATTTTATAAAAATTTCAAAACATTTCCTTAAGAAAATCTTATGATAGCTTTGCTTTAAAAATATTATAATATATTATTTATAATAATTAAATNTACTTAGTTCAAAAAAATAAAAAAAGAAATAATTAGCCCCTCGCCAAAAGGCATTACACTGCAAATCCCAAGTTCCGAGTTCATTTCATTACCCCAGCCATAACCCTGCCCCACTGCACAATCATTTGGAGACCAGGAACCTTGAACCTGCCCATTCTCAAAAAATAAAAAACCGTCATCAACTTTATTCTGCTATAAATTTTTTTAAATAATTCTAACGCTTTTTAGACTTATTTTTGCACTAATTTTAACCAAAACCCTTCACATGTTCCATGCAATTAATCTATTGTTCGCTTTCCCCTGCAGTCTATGACCAACACCACCGCCTCCAACAACATTATTGTCAATTCGGTGGCTAGCAGTGGATACACGAACTCTTCGCATCCGCCCCACCTGACGCAATTGAATTCGCAGGCGCCGCATCTGCCGCAGATCACGCAGATCCAAACGATTCCCGCCCAGCAGCAGGCGAACAGTGTTGCGGGTTCAGCGACGGGGGCGGGCAATGCGACGACAACGACGACCACCACCAATACCAAAGAAAAGTGTCGCAAGTTTCTAGCCAATTTAATCGAATTGTCGACACGGGAACCGAAGCCGGTGGAGAAGAATGTGCGCACGCTCATCCAGGAGCTGGTCAATGCCAATGTCGAGCCAGAGGAGTTTTGCGACCGCCTGGAGCGCTTGCTCAACGCCAGCCCGCAGCCCTGTCTCATTGGCTTTCTCAAGAAGAGTCTGCCGTTGCTGCGGCATGCGCTCTTCACCAAGGAGCTGGTCATCGAGGGCATCAAACCACCGCCGCAGCATGTGCTCGGCCTGGCCGGACTCTCTCAGCAGCTGCCCGTAAGTAAAGAGCTTAATTCATTTAATATTTTATTTATTTCTCGATTTTTTTCGCCAGAAAATTCAAGCGCAAATCCGTCCGATTGGGCCCAGCCAGACCACAACCATTGGACAGACGCAGGTGCGCATGATAACGCCGAATTCTTTGGGCGGGCCCCGGCCCACCATCGGCCATACGACGATATCGAAGCAGCCGCCCAACATAAGGCTGCCCACGACCCCGCGTCTGATACAAACTGGTGGCATTCGCAGCCAGGTTCCCTCATTGCAGGTGCCAGGACAGGCGGTAAGCTAATTTTAGATTCTATGTATTTTGCATTCTAAAAGGGGTCTTGTTTTAAAAATTATTAGAGCTTTAGCCAGGCTAAAGTAAAAGTATAGGAAATACATATCTAAAATTGGTATTATTAAAAATTTAATCGAGAAGTCAGTTTAGAATTAACCTTTAAAGTTTCCAAAAGTTGAAAGTCTTTGGTGCAGATAGATAAAAATATTAAAAAAAACAACATAGGATTTGTATTTGTATATTAGCAAAAAAAAAAATTTACATAAAAAGCTATAAACTTACATTTAATACATATTTTAGTATTTATTTTTAATGTGAACTTCGATTTTGATATTTCAACAGTCGAAATACTAGGGACCTTTTTGATGATGGACGGTTTATTCCCATCCACTCAAAAAATATTTATAAACCAAGCATTCGAACTAACATAGAGATACAAATTAAGAAAATGCTCAATATTTTGTATTTTATTGAAATCCAGAAGAAAAAAAACTGAAATGAAATCTTAGAGCTCCAGAAATGTTCCGCCTACCTACCTTTAAGTAGAAATTTTTGGGTTTTCCCTTTAAAGCATAAATTATGGGCCTAGAGCAGATGCAACTCTATTTCCTACCTACTTGTCATTATAATTACATTTAATCTTCAACAAACTATCTCTTCTTACCTTCTCTTAGAACATTGTGCAAATCCGAGGACCGCAGCTGCCGCGCGCCGGATCGGTGCAGATCAGAGCCACCACCCGGCCGCCGAACAGTATGCCGAACAGCGCCAGCAAACTCACTGCCGTTAAGGTGGGGCAGACGCAGATCAAGGCTATCACTCCCAGCTTGCATCCGCCCTCGCTGGCCGCCATCTCGGGCGGACCCCCGCCCACGCCCACGCTGTCCGTTCTGTCCACCATTAATTCCGCCTCATCCACATCGCTTCCGATTCCATCGCTGCCCACGGTCCATTTGCCGCCGGAAGCCTTGCGGGCCCGTGAGCAAATGCAGAATTCCTTGAACCACAACAACAACAACCACTTTGAGGCCAAGCTGGTGGAGATCAAGGCGCCGTCGCTGCACACGCCGCACCTGGAACGGATGAATCCATCGCTTACTCCAATCGGAGCCAAGATGATGGCGAAACCACCACCAACAATAAACAAGGCAGCAAGTAAAAAGAGACGCGATGCCCTCGACGGCATGGTGGACGGCAAACTGAATAGCCTAAGCGGAGCAGCTGGTGCGGCGACGGCGGCCAACTCGTTTTTCCAGCAGAGCTCCATGTCATCTTCGATGTACGGGGATGACGATATCAACGATGTGGCCGCCATGGGTGGCGTTAATCTGGCGGAGGAATCACAGCGGATACTCGGGTGCACGGAGAACATCGGCACGCAGATACGTTCCTGCAAGGACGAGGTGTTCTTGAACCTGCCCGCGCTGCAGGCCCGTATACGGGCCATCACCACGGAGGCGGGTCTGGACGAGCCGTCTCAGGATGTGGCCGTGCTGATATCGCACGCCTGCCAGGAGCGACTGAAGAACATTGTGGAGAAATTGGCTGTGATAGCGGAGCACCGCATTGATGTCATCAAGGTGAGCTATTATTAATTTATTAATTACATTTACCCTTGCGTAAGGTATTCAAAGTGAATATGGGACATTACTCGACTATTTTATAAAGATAATTTGTTCATTTCTAAAAAAAATATACGTTAAATAAGATTTAAAGCTTATTTTTGGAATTACATCCGATGGAGCTGTTTGAGAGCAATGGGTCTGCTAGGATATTCCAAGCTTATTTATTAATTAATAATTTTTGCAGTTGGACCCTCGCTACGAGCCCGCCAAGGATGTCCGCGGCCAGATCAAGTTTTTGGAAGAGCTGGATAAGGCCGAGCAAAAGCGGCACGAGGAGCTGGAGCGGGAGATGCTACTGCGGGCGGCCAAGTCAAGGTCGCGCGTGGAGGATCCCGAGCAAGCTAAGATGAAGGCGAGGGTAAGAATAAATCAATCGATGTTTATCCAGGAAGATTTCCCTAATTTGCATTAAATTTCCCAGGCCAAGGAGATGCAGCGCGCTGAGATGGAGGAGTTGCGCCAGAGAGACGCCAATCTGACGGCCTTGCAGGCCATTGGACCAAGAAAAAAGCTGAAATTGGACAGTGAAGCGGCCAGTGCGGGAGTGGTATGTATACAAAATAAACAAAAATATAATGTTGTTTTTATGTTATAGATCTTGATCCGTTACTAAATGTGTTTTTCTCTTCCCAAAGGGTTCCAGTGGAGGAGGACTGCTGAGCAGCTCGACATCGGCGCCAACAACGTTACGACCGCGCATCAAGCGAGTCAACCTGCGCGATATGCTCTTCTACATGGAGCAGGAGCGCGAGTTCTGTCGCAGCTCCACGCTGTTCAAGACATACCTCAAGTGATCGCAGCTGTTGCCCATGGTTCTACTCCTCCAACTCCCACTACTTGGACTGTCTTCGTCATCGTTGTTTTTACAGCTTTACGATTTCATCCATTTGCAATATAATTTAGCCTCAGATTTAACTGCGTGGCGTCATAACCCCCTCCCCCACCCCACCCCCCTATTGTTGATTTCTTTTTAGTTAGGAGTCCCTCTATTTAAATTTTACTTTTATTTTACATACTTAAATTCTAAATTCTAATCGCACTTGATATTAAGCCTAATTTAAAGTTGTTTATATCCCCCTCAATAAAATGTCTGTCAAACTTAAACCAAACCAATCCAAAAACAATACAAAACCAGAGTAACGTAACGAAATGAAAGATTAAAGTAATTGAAAACAAAACATACAAAAAAAAAACACAAAAAACAAAAATTAGTAATGAGAACGCGCAGTCAGCGGGCGTTTGAATTGTAATTTGTATCATAATGTTTGCATAAACTGCATTGACGGCCTTATCTAAACGATATAAACATATACATTAATATTTAATTATTTAGCTTAGTTTGTTAAACGAAAACGAAACGTAATTCCTAGATATTAAGCGAAGAGCCGGAGAATCCGAATCGCGGATTAAAGGTTTTTAAAACCCACACAGATCGAAACAAGTTCAGCTATAACACAAAAAACACATCAAAACAGAAGCAACAAAATATCCAGCGAACATTGAATTAGTTCTACTTGTTTAAACAAAACGATGTAATTTTTAATTACCCTAATTATGTAAAAATGAGAAAATCTATCGGAAGGCAAGAACACAACAACAAAAAAACAACAAATTGTAAATACAAGCTAGGCTACGAATTTTCTAATAGTTAACTCTAGGTAAAAGCAAGCGTAATTAACAAATTCTCGATGGCAAAATGGGAGCAACCCACTTGGCACTCCGAAATTAATAATGTTTTTATTAGTGGCGCTCGTTCATCCATTAAGCAACACGGTTCACTAGGCTCTAAGTATGTGCAAAGTTTAAACACTGACCAAACATCAGCATCCCCCATACAAATTCCTCCCCGATCCAATCCCCATACAAAATAGACAAATTTTTATACAATTAGCCAGATAAATCTTGTAAAATACAATCCCAATAACAAAAGACCTATTAATTGACATAAAAAAAGATGTAATTCAGCAAAACTAATACAAATTATTTGTGTGTACATTAAATTAATATGATATGATAAATGCAGGCAAAACGCAACCGTAAACACAGCGCATAGTTTGGTAGGCATATAACTGAATATATATATATACAAATATATATATAGTATATATACTTTTTATATTTTACAATTAAGCGGAAAAATAAAAGAAAATCCAGAAAACAATTCAAACTGAGCACAGTTAAATTATTAGTTGGGAACAAAAATAGAATCTATAATGACGTGCGCAGAGTTATCTATAAGTAAGAACTATTCTTTTATGATGGATGGAATATGTAACGGTATCTCAGTTAATTAGCTAGTTAAATCATTAAATTTTATGTAGTTGAATTAAATTAAATAATTTTATTGATATTTTTTATATTCATTTTATGTTAATTAATCTTACTGCAATTTTGTGTAGCGCCCCCAATAGAATGAAAATCTAACACAAAATAAATCGAACCAAACTCACATTTGGATTCAACCAGAAACACCTACAATTTGATTAGTTTATTGTTTTATTCTGCATGACTTGTACAGTTGTAGAAACTGCTTTATAATTGTAGAATCTTTTATTTAGATGTGCACATCTTTTAGTTTTGGTGGGAAATCATAATTTACAAGTTCTTTTTTTTTGAGATGCAATTTTTGTTTAGAATGTTGAATGGAGTAAAAATGAAAAAAAATACATAGATTTAAATATAGCGATAAAATACCTTACTTTAATTTTGAAGTGAAAGGGTTAAGTTTTTTATTTATATATTTTTTTGTTTTATTTCATAATTCTAAGTTATATTTATATGTCAAATATTTTTTTAGTGTCAAGGATCGAAGAAGAAAATAATTTCAGCTAGAACCAATTTAAATATATTTAACCGGAATGGAGAGTTTTTCTAAGGAATATTTTATTATTCTATTTATCTGACATTAAAGGGGAAAAATTACTCATATTCTAGTTATTTTAGACAATTTCTACTAATAAATTATGCCAGATTAAACTCAAAAACATTTTAAAGATGTCTCCAAAAAACTGGTCGGATTTGAAATTCTTATTTAAGGTGTTTACTGGATTCAAATACAAATAATGGTTCATATTAGACTTAATCTGTAATTTTGCGGGCCTCTATTAATAATTTTAAAAGTTGCCTCCATAAAGCTCGAAAAATTGGCAGCCATTAGAGTGACCCAATTTGGCGAAGGTATTTTTGGTGATATTAAAATGCGTTCACACTATAGTACAATTGGCCGAACAAAAAACTAAAAACAAAAACAAATAAAAATTTTCATTCATAGATTAGTTTAAAGTGAAAACCAACAGAGAAAAATAATATATAGATGATTTTTTCGGCACAATGACTGAGTTTCTGGATGAGAACAATGCCTGTGGACAGAACCTGCTGAATATAGTTTCCGTGGGGAATTCTATTATAGCAGAGATCCTAAGGCTTAAGGACTACGTGCCCAGTATTTATAGGTAGTGTGATAAAAGTAATTAACACTTTTAGTAATATATAAACTTGATCCTTAGATTGGAAGCCAAAGAAGATAAGTCCAAATATGGCGAGATTATTTTGGATTTCAGTTACTTCAAGATTGCCGAGGAACATGAGAAGAAGATTGAACAGAGTCCGGTGGGGATTTGTTTAGAGTGCAACATAACAAAATGTAACCTTTGATTCCTTTCAGGACCTCACCGAACTGGATGACGAGGTGCGCACCCAGTTGCCCCTGATCACCCGCTTCTATTTGGCCTTCCAGAGCATCCATCACTATGCCTCAGAACTGAAGCAGTACATCGATGAGTTAAACAGTGGCTACTACATCCAGCAGACCCTGGAAACGGTGCTGCAGGAGGAGGAGGGTCGTCAGCTTCTATGCGAATCCCTTTACCTGTTCGGAGTAATTCTCCTCCTCCTCGACTTCCATATCACCGGCGATGTGAGGGAGCGCCTGCTGATTGCCTATTATCGGTATAGTGGGGGAGATGCCACGCCCAGCGGGGATGAGAGCAACATACATGATGTGTGCCTACTGCTGCGTTCCACTGGCTATGTCCACCCTTGGCAGGCAGCCAGGATCCTCAGTGTGGGTGGCAAGCAGGCTGTGACTGCTGCTGAGAAGCTAGTGGTTCCCCGCTACCCGGAGGCCTACTTCTCGCGCTTCCGTTTTGATGAGAACTTTGTGGAACTGGTTGTGGCCCGCCTGCGCTGCGATGATATATACAATCAGCTGACCATCTACCCGCATCCTGCCCACAGATCCACAGCCCTCTCCACTCAAGCGGCCATGCTGTATGTTTGCCTGTACTTCTGCCCCAAAGTTATGCACTCCCAGGGCTCGCAGATGCGTGAGATTGTGGACAAGTTCTTTTGCGACAACTGGTGCTTGTCCGTTTATATGGGCATCACTGTGAATCTTGTGGATGCCTGGCAGGACTTCAAAGCCGCTAAATCGGCCATTGGGAATATTATAAGCCCGACGGGAATCAAAACCCTCTGTCAACAGCAAAAGGAGCTGCTGGGCAAGGCGCTGCAAAAGACCCAGGACATTTGCCGCGAGGGAGTCTTGGATGACGGCTTTGTTCTGGAGCATGCCAACAAGATCATCCTTCTGATGAGGCAGTCAAATGTCCTGCTTCGCTGGTTCTGCCTGCACACCTCCAAGGAGGTGTTCGTCTTTTCTCACAACGCCACTCAGGCTGGTCAAGTACACAATTTGGTGCTCCAGGAACTTCAGTTCGATAGGAATTGTCTCTACAACCTGATGCTCAACTGCAGCCGGATGGAGCTGAGTGTGAGGGAACTCCTCATGGAGATTCAGGGTAGCAAGGGGGATCGCTGGTTGAAAAGCAAGGAGGAGGCCATCCTAAGATTAAAGGAGCTAAGCGAAGCCTTTAGTGGTTCCCGGCCGTTGACCAAGATCGAGCAGAATTCTCAATTACAGCAGTGGTTTGGTGAAGTGGCAGGTCGCCTGCAGAAGCTGGAGCTGAGCAGGGCTCAAAAATCTGGGAGAATGATTATCCAGGTGATGCAGGCTCTGGACGAAGTCCAGGAGTATCACAATCTTCATGCCAATATGTTGGTCAAACAGCAGTTGCAGGATATTCGAGATATGCTGAACAGGATGGCGCAGGTGGGTTCAATAAATCATTTCTTAAGCTTTAAATTACTCCAAATAATCTCCACCAGCTTATCAACCTGAAGGAAGATATTGAAATCCACATCCAAATGATCACGGACTTTAGCTACGCCTGGCATTTGCTGCAGCGCGATTTTACGCCAATGATGCAGGAGCACATAAAAAGGCAGCCGCAGGCGGTGATTGGCATTCGGGCAGTGTTCCTCAAGCTGGCCAGCACCCTGGAAGTCCCTTTGATGCGGATCAATCAAGCCAGGAGCGAAGATCTGGCCTCCGTTTCCAATTACTACAGCACAGAATTGGCCAACTTCCTGCGGCGCGTTTTGCAAATTGTTCCGGAGACCATGTTCAGCATTCTGGCGAGAATCATCAACTTGCTGACCAATGTGATCAAGGAATTCCCCACCAAAGTTGAGAAGGATAAACTAAAGGAGTACGCCCAGTTTGAGGAGAGGGCCAAGGTGGCCCAGCTGACCAACTCGATAGCGGTATTCACCAAGGGCATCCTCATGATGAAGACCACTTTGGTGGGTGTGATCGAACTGGATCCTAAACAGCTGCTGGAGGATGGGATACGCAAGGAGCTGGTGAATCATCTGGCCAATGCCTACAACCTAGGCTTGATCTTTACACCCGAAAAGGGAAAGACTCCAGTGCAACTGCTGCAGCAGAAACTGCAAGTTCTGGCCAAGACGATCGAAGGATATCGCAGGTCCTTTGAGTACATAGAGGACTATCTGAGGGTCCAGGGCCTGCGCATCCTGCTAGAGGAGACACAGCGCATAATCAACTACAATGTGGAAAAGGAGTGCAACGCTTTCCTGAAGAACAAAGTCCAGGAATGGCAATCAGTACATCAGAGCCAAATCATTCCCATTCCCAACTTCGCGCCCCTGCAAGGGGATCCCTCGAACTCGAACAACTTTATCGGGCGCCTGGCCCACGAAATCTTGCGCTGCACTGAACCCAGGCAGACAATTTTCCTGGACCTTAAGAACACCTGGTACGAGAAGAAAGCACCTCATCCGGAAATCCTGGCCGGCTCCGGGTTTTTTGGCATGATGCGAGAAGCTATAGCCCCTGCTGGAATGGTTGGACTGGAGCGCCTCTATGCCCATATGCTGGCGGACCAGCTGAAGCGATATCTGGAGCGATTACAGCGAAATCTCACCTCGGATCGCATGTGGGTTGATGCCTTGGCCAGCTTAACCAAGGAGCTGGAGGCCCGCGACTTTCCCCCGCCCGAAGTGGCCAAGCAGCCATTGAAGTATTACCAGGCTTACACCCAAAGGTGGCTCAAAGTGTGGCCCACACTCCTGGATTGGGTGCTCGCCCTGGGACAGAAGCAACTGCTGCGCCAACAAATCGCCGGAGAGCTGAGCTTTAGCAGCAAGTGCGATGCCAAGTTGCTGGAGAACACGGCTGATAATCTGAATAGGTAAGGGAATCAGAAAAATATGTATTTGGAATAATGATTACTTTTCTTTTCCCAGAGCTCTCCTGTTGGAACTCTCCCTTAGCAAGGATCTGTGCAATGAACAGGGCGTGGGCCTGCTCACCGAACTGCAGGATATCTTCCTCTATACGGGAAACTTTGAGCCACTGGAACAGGTTTTCATCACCACCAAAAACACCCACAACGTGTCCCTTTTTCTATTCCTCTTCACCATTGCCCATTTGGGGCGTCTGCAACATTCCAAGAATACGGATTGTCTGCTGCCCAAGACAGCCAAAGATGTGATTGATTGTGTGCCTTTTATTGTGGGTCTGCTAACGATCCTGCAACAGTTCCATAGGAACGTCAAGATGCTGTATATATCCTATTTGAGTCAGTATGTGGTGACGCTTTCGGAGGCGCAGTTGATGTGAGTTGGAAAAACCTGATGCTCTTTGAAATTTTAAAAATTTGTCTTTCTACCGTTTAGGGACAAGGAAATTCTTGGACCCGAGGTGGTCACTGCCCTCCACTTCCTTCAAGCCTTCATACACACCGCTCGCTTGCCCTTGAACGTGCTGGAGCAGCGCATTCCCAACATCCTGCTCAGCGAGTTCGAGTATCTTTCCAAATGAGGATCAGTTCAAGAGTTTTGGCTACACAAACTTTAATAAATCCGAAACATAACAAGGAAATGCCTCGCTGAGGTACAAATGGAGATTGTAGTTGGATGGTTGGTGGTGGATAATCTCAGTAATCTTCGCCAGGCTGAGTAACTCCTTACGTGATGACAGTGGGAGCGTTGCGTCCGGTAAACTTCGGCAGCTGAGAGATCTCCAGGGCAATGTCGATCAGAGGCTTCAGCATTACGCTGGCCTGACCCAACACGTTTTCCTTCTCATAGGAATCAATGTACAGGCTGGAAGAAAAACAAACCAAAGTAAATTTCTGTGTGTGATTAGGGCAACCTTATTCAAACTCACCGCACGGTGGCTCCGGAGCTGCCAGTGCCGCTGAGACGCACTACAATGCGACTACCGTCCGCGAATACGATGCGTAGTCCTTGCTTGGTGGCCACCGACTTGTCCACCGGATCCGTGTAGCTAAAGTTGTCCGCCTCCTTAACCACATAGGTCTTACCTCCGCTCGAGTAGCTCTTGCCCACAAAGTCGGCGGCAGTGATGGTCTTTTCCATGAGGGCCACCATTTCGTTGCAGGGATCCGAGGCGCACTCCTCGTAGTCATAGCGGGTGAAGTAGTTGCGTCCGTAGATGGACCAGTGCTGCTTCAGGATGTCCTCGATGCCCTTGCCCGTGTGCTGCATCACCGAGATCCAGGCCAGCACCGCCCAGATGCCGTCCTTTTCGCGAATGTGGTTGGAGCCAGTGCCGAAGCTCTCCTCACCGCACAAGCACAGCCTGCCAGCGTCCATGAGGTTGCCGAAGTATTTCCAGCCAGTGGGCACCTCGAACACCTCCTTGCCCAACTTCTTGCCTACCAAATCCACCGCCGAGGCAGTGGGCATGCTGCGGGCGAATCCCTGGACTCCATTCTTCTGGAAGTAGGGAATAGCCTCCAGGTAGTGGGCAATCACCGCCAGCGAGTCGCTGGGGGTAACGAAGAAGGCCTTGTTGCCGATGATCATGTTCCTATCACCATCCCCATCGAATGCGGCTCCGATATCGTAGTCTCCCTGGGCCACGGTGTCCACCAGATCCTTGGCATAGGTCAGATTCGGGTCGGGATGTAGGCCACCAAAATCCGGAAGAGGAGTGGTGTGCACCACCGAGGCTTCGGAAGCGCCCAGGCGGTTCAGGAAGATCTCGCGCACATAGGAGCCCGTCACACCATTCATCGCATCGATGCGCATCTTCAGGGGCTTCCCAGTGGACTTGCCACTTACGAAATCCTTCAGCTTGGCGAAATCGAAGATCTCCTCCATATGACGCACATAGTTGGCCACCGAATCGATCACCTCGACGGTGAAGGGTTTGCCAGCGATATCATAGCTGGTCACTCCCACCTTGGACACGTCGATCTGGAGATTGCGCACCAGCTTGTATTGCTTGATCTCGGTGGTGATCTTGTAAATGTGGTTGGTGAAGGCGTCGGGTGCGGGACCGCCGTTCTCACAGTTGAACTTGATGCCAAAGTCGTTCTCCGGGCCACCGGGATTGTGGGATGCGGTCAGGACGATGCCACCTGTAAATATTAAATAATAACAAATCAAAAATCTTTATCAAATTTATTAAAATATAGTCCATGAAACCATATAAAAATGTATACAATTAAATAGTAGTTAAATTTTGCATTAATAATGTAAAATAATCCAAAACTAAGATATTTCACTTAAACTCCTCAACAGATATGGAAAATGTATAATATTGATAAGACAAAATTCGATTTTAGTTTGAGATTAATCAGAAATACAAAATGTAAAAATGTTGATAATACAAAAATTCAATTTAATTTGAAATTATTTGTACCATTTTTTACAAATAATTTACAAATCATTTTTTTAAATAATACAAGTTTGATTGTTTGATTCATTTGCTAGCAGATATCAGTATGTCACTAAACAATACATAAAACAAACCCATTATATATTTTGATTCTAATTTGTATTTAAAGGAATGATAAAAGTAATTAAAGAAATAAAAAAAGATATTTAATAAAATGAATTAAATCCGATACCCTTTCCTTTACACCCTTATAACCGATTCAATTAGATTTATTTTGTTCGCCTGGGGGGTGACCTCTGTCAGGTAACAGTGCGACACCTTTTGATTATGTGAAGATGCCTGTCTTCTCTTATCAATTAAGATCTTTACGAGCACTGTGGAGGCTGTGCAAATATAAACTCACCCAATGCCTTGTTGTGACGGATCAGACTGGACACCGCGGGGGTGGACAGGATGCCGTTCTGGCCCACCAGCAGCTTGGAGACTCCGTTCGCGGCCGACAAACGGACAATCAGCTCGGCGGCCTCCTTGCAGTAGAAACGCCCGTCGCCTCCAACCACCAAAGTGGAGCCCACCAGAGCAGCTCCATTGGCTTCCAAAATGGCCTGGACGAAGTTCTCCGTGTAGTGGGGTTGGGTGAACACTTTAACCTAGGATCGCGAAAAGATTTCATCAGTTGGGTGATAGTTTTCATTATGTCTTTGAGCCAACCTTTTTGCGCAAGCCACTGGTGCCTGGCTTCTGACCCTCGTAGATCGTTGTAGGCACAATTTCCACCGATAGCGACATCTCTCTGGAGTTTTCCGGCTGCTGGCTGAATCCCAACTGGACGACCAACCCGCGTTTGCGTGCGATGAAAATTGAGTGTCAGACACAGCGCAGCGAAATTCTCCTCCCACTGATAAGCGAATGGGTTTCGGCCATAGCGATCTAGATTAGCCCTATCTTCGATGCGTGCTACCAGTCAGACATTATCTTTGATTGGGGGTGTGTCTGTAAGGTCCCAAAATACCCATAAATACGATAATCTCTGGTTAAAGCTTTTAAAATCCCTTACTTCATCATGAACTACAGTTATTTCTATACAATGTTTTGACAAGCTGATATGCCGCAAAGCTTATAGTAGGGAGCAATGTCATTCAAGGGCATTCCCAGGTGCCGGTAAACAGCTGTTTTAATTGAAAAGTATGCCATTAATAGGCAGACAAACTACCAAAAAGTATACATATTAAACGTATAGTAAACTAGAGATAAGCTTAATTTATTTAAACCCAAAAACATTTTGTTTACATTTGTTTAGCTGCTTTTTTTAAAACAACAGCGCAGCTGTATTTTAACAGCAGTCTAACAGACGCAAAATGTTAGGGTTGGCAATAGCCTGCAAAATTAAAAGCAAAAGAAACATGAGCCTTACAATACCCTTCCAGACAAATTATTAATATTTGTCCAGATCCCTCTGACAGCTATTGTATATAAGTATAATTCAGATCTTAATAGGTTTTTCATACATAAATACATATGTTAGCATATACAAAATCTAGTTTAGATAAAATCAAATACAATACTGTCGCTAAGACAAGATAATACTAATAAATTGAAAATAATTATTTTGTTCAAATATTACCTTAAGTTTCACAACTACAACTTTAAAACATAAATAAGATTAGTAATATAGAATACTTCAAAGAAGAACTAATAGTGCCTGGAAAATTTAAACTCAACCATAGTCCAGGGAAAGTAACGAATATATTCCATTGTTTTGACGTTTAACTAATCGTAGCCGCTCGACGATATATCGATAACTCGAAGCACCCTTGGCAGCCCTGGTGCACACGAAGTTTGACAGCTGAATCCATTCCACGTCACGAACCGAGAAAGCGGCCGCCTGCTACGACTGCTCTTTAGTTGCATTCAATACTCGCAAAAGATATAACCAACGATCAAGTAAGTGCTATTATTTATTAAATACATACAACTTCTGAATGGATCACCAATTACGGAGGCACCTTTGTGTTATAAAACGGTGGAAATCGCATGCAGAAAGGCTCTCCCTTTTGGGCCTTCCACTTTTCGGCCCTTCCACGTCAACAAAAAAAGTGAAACGTGAAACTGATAAATTTCGTCTTGATTTAAAGGATGTTCAAGCACCTGCTGGTTTTGTGCGCCCTGTGCGCGGTATTTAACGTCTGCCTGTCCGAGGACGAGACCCGCGCCCGTCTCCTGGTCTCCAAGCAGATCCTGAACAAGTACCTGGTGGAGAAGAGCGACCTGTTGGTCAGGTACACCATCTTCAATGTGGGCAATGGAGCCGCCACCAAGGTGCAACTCACTGACAGCGGCTTCCATCCGGAGGCCTTCGATGTGGTGGGAGGACAGCCCACTGCTGTGGTCGACAGGATCGCTCCCCAGACCAACTTCACCCATGTGCTGGTGGTGCGCCCCAAGGCCTTCGGCTACTTCAACTTCACCGCCGCCGAGGTGTCCTACAAGCCCGTCGAGGAAGCAGAGACGGTAAGTTATCTATCGCCAAAGAAGTCTACCTCATTTTCTGTGGGCCCCAAGACTCGAAAGTTTTATCAATACATTTTTGTGTCGTCTTACAGCTCCAACTGGCGGTCAGCTCCGAGCCCGGTGAGGGTGGCATTGTCAACCTGAACGAGTACAACAAGCGCTTCTCCACCCACTTCTTCGACTGGGTGGCCTTCGCCGTAATGACCCTGCCCTCTCTGGCCATTCCCCTGGGTCTGTGGCACCAGTCCAAGAGCAAATACGAGCGTGCTGGCAAGAACAAGAAGCACTAAGCTGTGCGGAGTCCGAGAATGGCCTCAATCCGACGAGATTTCAATTCGAACACCATTACCAATTCCGTATAACCTTTTGTTGCTTTAGTTTCCAATTGATTCCATGCGTTGTTCATCCATTCAACCAACACACAACACAACACACATTTAGTTTACTCCAGTCTGGGACTGTCGTCTGGAGACGAGCGTTAAATCGTTTTAGATTTGATACGAGGACGCATCGAGTAAAGAGAACAAGTCCATCGAGAGTTAAGCGTCGACTGCTTTTCTAAATAAATTAAATCAAATGTATGAATCAAGTTTTTTATGGGATTATCATTTGAAATAATCAAGCCTTGGAAGGGCTTCATCTGACAGGATTTACTTTGTTTTATTTATCTGTATTAGGATAAATTCAACATTGTTTTAAACTTTTCTTGGTACAACGGCATCTTTTAATTTGCAGAATTCTATAAAAAGCTATGCTTAGATTGCTTTTCTATTTATATTAAATCATATATACTATACAACTTTCCTTATATTAACCTAAACTAGAACAGCTTTAAGATAACAAATACTTCCGCCCAAAGATCTCGGACTTCTTCTCAAACATCGGGGACTTGATGGGCGTGTTGATCCGGTAGAAGGCGTTCATGGAATGTTTGATGTACGTCTCGTACATTTCGTTAAAGAAGTTCTTGATGCCTTCGTCATTCTTGTTGTCATGCACAATAATAAATCTGATCTGGCTGGCCGTGATGAAGGCGGAGACGAACCACTGATTGAATCTATCGATGGACTTTAGTTGCATATTCGCCGTTTTCCATTTGTGTTCGTCCACCAGATCCAAGGCTGCATGGGCGATGAACTGGCTTAGGTGTCTGTGGTCTTCTTTCTGCGGATTGCAAGAGTTAGGATGATTATAGCCGATGGTGGGTCTGGGTTCCACCTACCCTCAGTTCCTTGTTGACCGTGCTGAACTCCTTCTCGAAGATGGGATTATCATTGTGGCCCACAATAACAAAATAGTAGGTGGACATTTTCGCAGAGACCAAAACAGAGTGCTGCAGTGTGACCAACGCTAAAGAATATACAACTTGCTTGAAAATAATACTGAAATGTTCGTGTCTTGTAAACTAAATATACCGAAGAGCTCTGGTAAAAATAATAGAAGCCGAAATAAAATAATTTAAATTTAATGTTTTCAACCGAGAATGTTCCAAATGGAAATTCGAATATTTTTGTTTGTTAATAAAATGAATTGTATCGTACATTGACAACATATTTTCTGTATTTTTATGTAAGCAGAATGTTCGCAGTGCATTCCAATGCATATTAATCAATTTTAATTTTGTGTCAGAAAAATTGAACAGTATTCTGATTGAATGTCAACAAAAGTCTGTATACTAGACCCGCATATTGTAAGCCCACCATTGATATTAAAATTGCGAAACTTTCTGGAACCCTTTCGACTAAAATTTCAAATAATATGCACAAAAACAAGGATGTAAATAAGAAACCTTGCGGTCCTAAGAAATATACAGTGTTGGAAAACACCCCTCGCCCCATCCGGTTCGCAACACTTTCCATTCGCGCCTTTTTCCGCAGCACATTTAGCTCCCAGTTTTAATGTGTAAAACTCGGCTAAAATGATTATAAATGCTTGAATTGAACGCCCGCGCGTAGAGATCGCTTGCACCGATAATTTTCCGACGCGAAAAGCGTGAAAAACTCGCAGCCCGTGCGCCTGCAGCGGTGTGTGTGCGTGTGAAGAGAGTGAGACAAATACGAGAAACTAGAAATCTGCGAAGGTAGAAACCTCATTATTATTGTATTGTATTTTGCTTTTGTATTTTGCCTCGTTTGCTGCGATCTTATGAGTTTGGCTTCTGTAATCCGCATATTCCAATCGCTTTTTACAACATATTACTCCCGCAAACAAGAGAAGACCCCACACCACACGCACACACTCAGCAAATATGTATTTAAAGTAAATGAAAACCCGAATGTGAGACCAAAATGACCGATGTAAATTGTCTTACAAGTGAGCACATTGCAACTACGAGTCCGCCGGGCACACCCATCAAAAATGCTGGCCAGGATCTGCTGATTGAGCCCACATCGCCATTTGTACTGAGAGCTCCGCCTAGCGAGAAGTCCAAGTTGATACTCCAAAACATGGAGGAGGTGCTGCATTCGGTGAAGCAGAAGCACCGCGAGAAGCACAAGCGCAAGAGGGAGGAAAAGAGGAGGGCTGCCCTCCTGGCAGGCGGTGACTATCAGGAGGAAACTCTTAAGGAGAAGCTGGACCAGGTGAAACCGCAACCCCTGCGAGAGAAATCCTCGCAAGAAAATGGCCTGAAGAACGGCCATCGCCGGCGTTCCAGTCCCCTCAAATGCAGCACTCCAGTGGCCGACCATCAGAGCATCATGAAGCACTTCCCCCAACCAGGGAAGTCTGCTCCACAGGTGGTTCCATCGAAACCCAAGGCACCCACCAATGTGTTTGAGTTTATGATGAGTGCCAGGAATCGATCGTTGGGGGTAAACGAAGGTGGAGCAGATGCCCCTGAGGATCAGGAGGAGGGAGCTGGTGGAGTGCCTACACCGCGGAGCAAAAGGAAGCAGCTGCTCAATGACTGGAACGATCGAAAAGGTGGGGCCAAGAGGCGTTTGGCGGATGAGGCACGGGAAGAGTATATCGAGAAGCAGATGGAGCAGCGGGCCAAGAGGTTAGTATAGTTGAGTTGATAAGTAGTACTATTTATAATACTTTGCATCCCCCAGATTAAAGAAAATGCTGACCCAGACTGTCAAAAAAGATGTGTCCGCTCCGTCTTCCACGCCCCCTGTGCCGAATGCCAAACGCTCGAGAGGCCGACCGCGGACCCGTCGTCTGAGTTCCATGGATGCGGATGTGGAAGTGGAGGTGGATGTGGTCAGTGTGACACCTGAGTCGCAAGATCCGGAGGCAGAGGAGTTCCTTGCCAAGCTCTCATCGCCCACAAAAAAGAGGGATAGCCTTCTCGGTTACTTTGCCAAAGTGGAATCACCCAAAGAACAGGGGATAGCGATAGAAACCCCTCCTCTGGAGACGCCGAAGAGAAGGCCACAACGCCGGAAGAGTAACCCAGAGCCGGCCATTGCGGAAGCCGCGGATGCCACACCCTCCAGCAGACCACGACGATCTTGTGCGGGGAAAGCACGCTACGATTACGACCTGGAAACAAGTCCGGCGAAGGCTGCAAAAGCCAAGTTACAAAAACCTGATGAGTCCGTTGAAATAATTGATCTAGACAACAGCAATACTGCTTCTACGCCAAAGAAACTAGCTCCTCTGTTTGTACGCCAAATGCCAAAACCCAGCCCAGATCCTTCGGTTTTAAAAGCACGTCAGGCATTCCTGCAGTCTGGTGTGCCCGATAAAATTCGCCAGGAGCAAATCCGCCAGAAAAGCTACGAGCAAATGTACGAGGAGAGCTATGAGATCTTTCCCCGACTAGCGCACATTGGCTGCGAGAGTTATGTCTCCAAATCGGTCCCCCTGGAGTTGCCTTTCGCTTTGAGGGCAGAGGATGATCTCCAGGAGGTTTTGGTAAACTCAACCAAGCGACGGTCTAAGTCAAGTTCATTTACGAGCTGTCTGGCTGCTGATTTTACAAGCACTAAGATCTCCAATAAATTCGATTACTCGACGTTGCCCCAGCTGGACAACAAGCGCGGATTTGTGAAGCTCTGGAAGAATGACTTCGATCGCTTTCCCACCTTCAAGTGCTACAATCAAATGCGTGAGAAGTACCGCCACTTTAGCGCGATTGACAGTGCCCAGGATACGCAGCAGATGGGTGAATCCTTTGTGGTTACGCGACGCACCAGACGCTCCATGGAGCAGAACATGAATTCTGGCGATGAGGAGGCCAAACCACCACCGTCAGCTCCCAACGGAGAGCTTCTCTTTACCGAAAAGTATAAACCCCTGCTGTTTGAGCAGGTTTTGGTGAACTTAACTCCCGTTCAGGAGCTGAAGGAATTCCTAGCCAGCTGGAGCGGCAACGGCGGTAGCAATAGGAACTCTCAAACCCTGGACGACTCCTTCGATTTCGGACACGATTCCAGCTCCATGAGCGCGAGCAGCAATACCATGGTTCTCGTTGGACCCTCGTCCAGTGGGAAAACCAATGCTGTGTTCGCCTTGGCCAACGATATGAACTTTAATGTGCTGGAAATCAATGCAGGGATGAAGCGGACGGGCAAGAAACTCATCCAAGAACTGCAGGAAGCCACACAATCACATCAGATACGCAAGGATAGCAAGACGGGTGGAGGGTCCTCGCAGCAGTTGCTCCAGAAATTGCAAAAGGGAAGCTTAAAAGCCAAGGCAGCTGCCATGGAAACGCCTTCGGAAGTGCGAAAGTCCCTGATCCTCATTGAAGATGCGGATATTGTGTTCGACAACATGGATGCGGGCTTTACGGAGGCTATTTACACCTTGGCAGCCAGTTCGAAACGCCCTGTGATTGTGGTTGCCACCGACCCGAATTGTGCTCACTTACAGCGCTTGATGCAACAGAATCAGATACATTTCCAAGCTCCCAATGCGTTGAACATCTCCAGATTCCTCGCTGTTCTGGCGCTCATGGAGAACTGTCCAATCGAGTTGGATGAACTGATCTCACTGTATTTTTACAACGACCAGAATCTGCGCAAGACGTTGATGGAACTGCAATTCTACATCCAGAGTGGTGGAGATCCGAGTGGTGGTAAAACGGAAGGCATTAGGTCGCCCAGCAAAACCTCCAATACTCGCCTGGCCACCGTCGACGGCAGTCGCATCCACCATCGAATGTTCGAGTTCTACACCTGCTCGCAGAATATCCAGTACCGGATACCCTTTCCCGTGGATTTTCGCCTGCTGCGCTTGAATCTCTCTGATCTTATGGCCAGTTCTCCGCTGCTCAAAGAGCAGCAAAATCCAGGAGCGGGTAGGACCACTGCCAAGCGAAAGTCGCGCTCACCAAAAAAGGCCTGGCTGAGCAGTGCCACCAGGCAGAAGAGCGAAGGAAGTAGCAGCTCTCCCCTGACCACATTGGCCTCCTTTTATGAAAACATCTCGGTGGCTGCTCTGATGGATTCCGTAAGCGATTGCAGCGATCGTTTGCAGCTGCACCTCTCCGAAGACATTGCGCACTCGCTGGTGGAGCAGGCTCTCCAAACTGGACTGGCGGCCAAGGAGTGTCCCTACAATCTGTTCGATAAACCAGATCAAAGGTAAGGTCTTGAAAATCTTTACAATATTTTTTTGTTTTTTATTTTTTGTGTTTAAAAACGGGTCAAACATTTTCATTAGAGAAAGGTAACAAAAATCCTCTTTAGTTTGATGTATTCCCATTCCATAATTTTAATGAATCACAAATTTGGTAGAATTCATAATATATCTTTATTGAAATTCCTTAATTTTTTAGAGTGTATAGTTTATTTACCATTATATGCTTTAAGAACTCGTATACTTTGCTGTCCTAAGAATAACGGATTGATAAAGGAAATGGGTTTTTTTTTATTAATCATGAAACAGTCACAGTAATGTCCAGACATTAAAAGATAAGCCTGAAAGATATGCATATTATAAACCTGATGCCATATCAGAGCAATGACCCATCGTTTAGCTATCATAACAATACGATCATTTATAACATTAGTCGCAAGATAAACCTTATACTTTGGAGAATTTCAGTACACGTGATTGATAAAAACTGACCACGAACAAAAACGCAGGGTTACTCTTAAAGGATGTTCATTTTTTAATTTATAAATATAGTTTTTTTTTATAATATATCGGTTTTAGTAATTTATATATATTGAAGAAAACCGTGGAAATTCCTTAATTAAACTTTGTTCCATTGTTTTCCAGGATAACGATCATCGAACAGTTTGGCAATGGACTGATGCGTTCCTCTTCCTCGAGGGCATTGGATTTCGAACCCAGCCTGCGCTCCATTTGCCGGAGTGAAAAGATTCG
The DNA here is from genome assembly GCA_021224005.1 of Drosophila setifemur. Taxonomy (NCBI): domain Eukaryota; kingdom Metazoa; phylum Arthropoda; class Insecta; order Diptera; family Drosophilidae; genus Drosophila; species Drosophila setifemur. The sequence continues at coordinate 3,905,257 of JAJJHY010008789.1, read as the reverse complement.
AGCCGGACAGGAGCGCAAATCAAGTAGATTCTATCACTATTTGCGCAACCACACAGTAAACGCGACGAGCTTCGCAATGGACTCATTCGACGCGGCTTGTGGGGTTTTAAAAGTGCCCGCCGATGGCGATCCTCCAGCGGATGCCGAACCGAGGGATTAGCAGTGCTTGGATTTAGTTTAATTTAACGAAAGATTGGTGGAGCTGCTCCGCCAGATTTGTTTGCAATTTATTCAGCTGATCGTGGTAAGCAGAGTTGATCTTCTTAGACTAGATGCTTCTTGCTTACAGTGTACATGTGGATGAAGATGAGATGAGAGCCTAGAACTAATTACAAGTTAATTATGCTAAATTAATTACGACCTGAGCCTATGTTAAATAAATCAATTAAATGACATTTTGTAAAACTTTGTTCGCCTAGCAGCAGCAGAAACCGGAGCTCTTTTTCGCCTTTTCTGGTTCACCGGATATTGTGTTAACTCCCGGACTCTTCGCTCCCCCAGCCAGGGGTTGTACTTGAATGGGCGTCGTCACTGGCTTCAGTTCGCCAATTTTGTAATTCTTGAGATCCTTTTCGGCATCCGAGGAGTGTCCTGCCTGCTTGAAGGCCTTGGTGGCATCTTTCCCGCCATATTCGAGGAGGGCATCGCCACCGCCAGGATGCTCGCTGAGGAATTGCGTGACATCGTAGACGTTGCCCTTGATGATCAGCCAGCAAGGTTTGCCGTTCTTGCCATTCTGCTGGGCCACCTCCGAGAGTTCGTACAGCTGTGACATAATTGAATTGATTGCTAATTGATTTCCGGTTGAAAACACCGTTCTTGATAAGTTAACTATTTATGGAGCTTGTTTTAGGAGCTCTTAACCGTTGAACGAATCGGCGAGCACTGGACGCGTGCCAAGAGCAAACCTTTCCTTATGTCTAACATTTATCAATATTGCTAAATAGCACTCTGATCGGTTCTACTAACTCTGAACCTATATTTCGCCCCTTTCCTTGGTGAATTGCCATTTTCCAGGTTATTTCCACAATCTGTCTGACTTGTTAAGATAAGGAATACGTGAGAATTTAACCGTCTTCCACGGCGACCCACTAATGCAGCCGATGTCTAATATATTTCATGGGTTTTTGCAAACTCATTAATGCAAATTGATTAGGGTGTTGGCATGGAGTGGTCTCTATCTAAGTCTATCTATATCACATTGTATCAAAATCTAAGTACTGCTAATGATTCATTCGATCTTGAGCTGGAACACTTTTCGTTTAGTTGGCTGGGGGGGATTCATTTATGGTAGGGCTTTGTGTGTGCTATTTTCATTCCATTAACTAAAAGCATGATACATCGCAGAGGAAGTTCCAACTGGTTGACGGTTGATTTTAGCTTATCGGGGACTTTCGAACTGAAACTTAAGATTCGACTTGTCAATCAAATTAGTTTTGTTTTGTATTTCCCTTATTTTAAATACCCTGCTCTATGTCATATTTTAATTTTAAGTAAACTATTCTGAAAGGGTATTCTAAGTTTCAACTCATATGATTTCGAATTCAGTCACTTTCCCCAATTTCCCCTTTAAAGAAACAAAGTGGTTTGATATTTTTGGCTTTCAAAGTTTATATTCTATATATATTTTGGAAATATATTTTAAATTTGCTTCGTTTTTACCGCTTTTGGTTTTCGTTTTTTTTTTATATGAGACAACAACAATAATTGGTATTCATTTAATATATATGTGTTTAGATATATATATATATCGATTTTAAATATAGATTTATGTATCTTTGACGATTTGCTTAATGCGCTTTAAAAAATTTCGCTAGTGTGGGGTGCAACTTTTCCTGCGGGGATCGAAACTAAGATTCGATTTCGGGATTAGGATGGGAAGAGTACGATCTCGGATGGTTTGGGTTTGGGGATGTGTCTGTGTGTTTCCACTAACATAATGCTCCTCCACGCATTGCCCTGCATTCGGTGTATTTACAAATGAATCTTCTTGGTTTCCTTGTCATTTATTTTATTTATTTATCTTTATCTTTTGTTATAAATATCAGTCGACGGCTTCGCATTTTCAAAACGCAGCTCGTGTGCGCTTCCATTTGTATTCTCGATTTAAATGTACAGATACAGATACCATAATGTATATACCGTAAATATATAGAGTGTAAAATTAATTACTTGTCAATGATTGTTGATTTGTTGTTGTTTTGAATTAATCGATCTGCTTGAATTTTAAAAAATTGTAATTCAATCAATTGATTTGCTATAATTAAATTTTATGCTTCCCATTTGATTTACGTAGTTTCGTTTAGTTGTTGCTAAACATAATTCGTAGACTTGATCTTCGTTTAGAATTTAATTTTTTGTTTTGTTAATTTAAAAAACAGTTTTGGAGGTAGTTGAAATTAGGCCTGTTTACGTAAATTATATTTATATATATAATTATTTGTATAAGTGTGTATATATGTAGCTGATTCAACGATATTTTAGCTGGACTTAATTCGTTTTTCTTTTTGTATAACTAATTAATTAATTATTCTCTACACATTTTATTTAGTTATTCATTGTCTGCTGATTTCTGTTCGGTCTGCGCGGTATTTCGGGCTATTTCCGGTTTCATTACTTTAAGTATGCTTTGATCCATAGACATCGAACTATATATCGTATGTAATTAAAATGTAGGCTTGTAGGACTTGTTGGCTTAGTAAAGTTTTTGTTTCTTTTTATTTGGAATTCGTTATCATATTTTCCTAGTTTTTTCCATTCGTTTTTCTTCTAAATTTTCGGTTAAATGTGGTTTAAATTTGATTTAATGGATCGTAATTTTTGAAACCATTCCTTTTACATCTCTTTTATAATTTAAATTGGAATTTTTAAAGGGATAACTATTCTATGGTTCTGGGTAATCATTTATTTTATTTTGCTCGTTATAAAATAAGGTGGTGTGGTGGTGATAATAATTAGCAAAATGTTCTAAAAATTCTTACTTGTGCTTAGAATTTACATTGCAGTGGGTTTTTATTACGAAATTTCTTTATTTTTTCTAAACTAAACACACAAAATGGCTTAAAAATTTTGTTTCTCTTGCTATTTCCCCTTTTAAAACAAAGCGCCAAGATTGTCTGGGGCTGCCATACCTCAGGAATTGGATCTGCCAATTTAATTTCTACGATCGCCATCGGCGTTGCCACCTTTATTACCACGTTCAACCAGTGCTGCCAGATCGCTGCCAAATTCAAACTTGAGTTTAATTTTTAGCAATTTCTATATCTTTTGGCTAAATTTAAACCCTCTGAAAATACAAAAGGAGAACTAGCATCGGCCGAACTAAAAAATAAAAACAATAATTTTTCTACAATTTGGTTTACATAGATTTCATTTCATTTTTGTTGTTTTTTTTTTGTTTCTTTACATTGTAATTCCGTTAGCAAATATACAAATACAAATTTCAATTGAACTAAAAATGGTTGGTGTGTGTGTGTATCGTGTGTTCCAGCACATGGGCCATGCATACAATAATAATAATAATAATAATAATAATAGGGGAGGGGACAGGGATCAGGAGCGGGGATAGATTATAGTTAAGAGTTGGCTTCGATTTAAAACTAGAGTTATTCAAACTAAAGTGTATACAATATTCATTCATAAAATTACAATTACATATTCACGTATATTTTGTTATTACTTTCTCCCTTCTATTCCGGTTCAAGTGGTATTGTGTCTGTGTCTCTTTCAAGTTTGTTTCAGTTTTTAGTTGCGTTCTCTATACAAATTTCTTGAAGCGATGGAAATGATGTTGCAAGAACTAAATAAACCTTCTACGGTCTGTGGTCTGTGTGAGTGCTAAAAGGCGGCAGCGCAGCTATGTCTTCTCTTTTTATATATTCTCATTCTCATTCACATTCTCTAACTTTTCCCTCTCTTGTTACTCAAATTTACAAATTAAATTCTGACTAATAAACAGTCTTTTCGTACCAGCGCAAAAGTTGGCGACAGACCTACACAAAATAAATCTGTTAAACTTTAACATAATAGATAAACATAGGCTAACATAAAAAAAATATATGCGTATATATATGTTAGATATACATATCGGTTGGTGAGGCACAACAAGTCTGGGCATTGAAAAACAATAGCTTGTGGTTCGTCAAGTGTGAATTTCCAGATTTGCATCCAACAACAGAGTAACAATTTACAAAAAGTTAATCAATCAATAATTGAATATTTCTTGATACATTTTCTTAAAAAGTTACTCCACTATTTTCAGATCTAAATCCTTCAATAATGCATTTAAAACCGGTTGCTATTGTTTCCCAATCCCCTGTGATTTCTGCAGCCCCTCCGATACATTTTTGTAGTTAAACTTAACACGAGCTCAGTTATGAGTTGGCTGCACAGTGACTGCAATTCCGGCTATTGCAGCTGCAGTGGCAGCTCATCATGCTAGAGTTGGAATTATTGCGGCTCATCGTGGTCAGCGGGGCATCCGCTGAGGAGGAAGACTGAGTGCCGGCTGCAGCTGCTGCAGCGGAGGCTGCGGATGATGTCTCGGCGGGTAAACTGGCGCTGCTGCTGCTCCTCAACGGCTGCAGACCGGCTCCAATCGGCACGCAGACGGACAGAGGCGGTGTGGGTATCCTTTCCGGGCTGCAATTCCCGCTCGTCCCCACTCCCGTCGCTCCGGCTGTGCCTAGACTGGTCAGCAGCTGTGTGCTGGGCCCCAATCCCGCATAGATATGCGTCCCACTTGGGTTGGTTCCATACCCACAGGCGGTGCTCTTCAGCAGTGATGCATTGGACACGGGCAGTGGACACAGTGGCACTGCCGCCAGAGATGAGGCCGATGAGGAGGTCGATACGCAGGCGGAGGAGGCCAGCGAGGAGGCGGACGACGACATGGACACGGAGGAGGAGGCTGAGGCTGACGCTGACTGAGAGGAGGCCACCGAGGACAGCTGCGAACAGCTCGGCGGCGACTTGGGCGAGCTGATCCGCGAGAAGAACTTGGTTATGGCATTCGGCTTGGATTTGCTGGACGACGAAGAGGCGCTCACACCCGCCGCTCCCGAAGGCGAGTACGTGGAGGAGGCGGCCTGGAGCGTGGTGAGACGGTAGCTGGAGCTGGATAAGCCGCAGCCGCCCGCCGAGATCTGCTCGGGCACATCCCGCACTGTCTTGTTCGGCGGCGGTTTCGTGTACGATCTGGTGATCTCCGATTGCTAGGAAGGAAGAAAGATAATCATTAGAATGGCAAATAAACAACAAAGGTCTGGAAAAATAAATTATCTAAGAGCTGTCTAAGTTTTGTGACTCAAAAAGCTTTTGCATATAAAGGCACCCACCTGGTAGCTGCTCCTGATCTGCAGGTGCCGATCCTGTCCGTACTCGCTGTCCGGCAGTGGTACGTGGTGCGGGCAGCGAGGGGTTTGCTGCTGCTGCAGCTGGTACTGGTAATGTTGGTGGTGGTCGTTGCTGTGACTCTGCAAGGAACTGCACGAGGATCCCGATGAGGAGTTCCCGCCGCAGTCGCCCTTGTAGCATCCGCTTCCGCTGCCGCTCCCGCTTCCCGTGTTGCCATACTTGAGGGTGGTGGCCTCGATGCCGCCTCGCGCCACATTACTGCTAATACTATTGTTGTTGTTGCTGCTACTGGCCAGCTGCTGGTGGTCACCTACTCCTCCTCCTCCTCCTCCTGCGCTGCCGCCAGAGCTGTGCGTGCTTGGAGTTGTCATGCGTTGTTGCTGGTGGTGGGAATGTTGTTGCTTGTTGCTGCTGCTGCTGCTGATGTTGCTGTGATGGAGATGGTGTTGCTGCTGATGCTGATTATTGCCGGCGCCACGAATCACAGTCTCGCCACGTACAGCCAAGAGCTCACGTGCCTGGAGCGCATCCACGCGCAGTCTACATCTATATTGATCCCTAAAAACAAGGACATATATTAGTCAAAGCCTGAAGAGAATTGGCAATCATTTTAGCCTTACCTATCATCGGGTGGTGTGCTCAAAGATGTGCGGGTCGGAACGCCGAGCCGCTCCATTCCCGCGCAGCCGGCCGTCTGTACCGATAGCATCTGTAAGTATAGAAAAAGCATAACAAATTAGCAAGTTTCCAATTTCAAGGAACAATCTTAAACTCTAGACGGTAACCTAAAAGTCCTGCAAAGCCCCATTGACCACTTGCTCATCCTGGCAGCTTTGCACCTCGCTGAAAGTCTGAAAGTGCTCCAACATCAGCCATCTTTTGGCCACCAAACGGCTGCAATAGCCACCATATAAATCATCGTCGAACTTCTGGCAAGCATGGAACTCAATTCTGATTTCCATTTCCTTGAAGGAGCCCGGTTTTAAGGCAGCAAACTTTAAGTGACCCACATAGTGGAGATTTCTGCGCATCACAAAGGGTTGATCCACAAAGAGCACAGTTTGCTGCCATAGAGATTTGTAGGGCAAGCTCATGCAGGGATTGCAGCTCATCTTCATAGGAACATGCGAGCGACTGAACTCCACATCAAAGTAGAGCAGGAAGCACTCCAGGTAGCCCTCTCGATTGACCTTCAACCTGATCTTGCGGTCCACAAAGATATCTTCTCTCCTGGCAGTTTTCAGATCCAACTTCAAGATGCAATGTGCCAGGGTTAGGAGCTTCGTTCCAGATGTCTTGGCATAACGAGGCTCAGCTAAAGCATATCTCCGCATGGCATTCATATTAAAACCGTAGACACTCAACCACCAGTTGCAGTGATTGTTTTTCATGAGACGCTCCTCGGAACCCAGAAGAAACAAAGAACCCAGATCGGGCAGAATGAAGCCTCCTTGCTTTAGCCAGCGATCCCTTGCTTCCATCACCTCCAGAATCTCCGATTCGTAGAGCAAACAGTGACCCATCCAGTTGCAAATTATGCCATCCACCTTCTCAGGCAACTTTACAGCCGCCATGCGACCATTCAAGACTTTTATAACACCATCAAAGCCATTTTGGCGCACCACCAACTCCGCATAGTGTGAGGCCTTGGAGTAATCCACGGCATAAACGATTTTGGCACCCTCTCGGGCTGCCATTAGGGCCAAAGTACCGGGTCCACAACAGATAACCAGGATGACCCGACCCTTGAAGAGGTGCCGATTCTGCCTAATGACATAGCCCAGGAAATGCATGTTCTTTTGCCGGGCTCGCATGTTCTCCAGATGGGCGTCGTAATCATGCCGGAAATCCGCCGAAGTCATCCGATCCACCTGCTCCAGTTCCTTTGGAACGCATCTGGGAGGTGTGGTCAGTCGGGGGCAGGAATATACCTTCTCTGTGGGACGTCCTCTTTCGGCGTTCAAGGGATTTGGCCTTCTTATGGATGTTATCTTAGGGTTATTGGTTTCTTTCTGCTCAATATTTTGGGGCCTGATCTTTAATCCATTGATATAACAGGGTTCTTTAGGAATGGCATTAGTGCTAGGATTGTTGGATGCTTTCCAACTTTTTGGATGTTTAAGGAGATTGGCCTTCTCTAGTGTTTTTCGGATGATCGGATCCCTGCGTCCTCGAATCCCTGTTCCTCCTTCGCCTTGTTCTTTCCGTAATTCTGAATATTCGCATTTTTCCGATTCAATTTGTTGGCAGTTTGTGTTGATTTTCTGTTTGGAAGCGTGTTTGGTCTCAGTCCGGGTGTGGAAATCGGGCTGACTTAGTTTTTGAGGCTTTTTAGCTTTATTCTTATTCTTATTTTCAGGCATTGCAATATTTTCGAGGTGGAATGTATTGAGCGAAAAAGTTTTCGTAAAAGAAAAAGAGTGAGAGAGAAAGAAAATGAGCGGGAAAGCGCCATTTCAAGTCAAGAAGGTGGCGCAGACATTTCCATTGGCAAGCTATTACATATTAGTTTCAATTAAATGTGGTATATTTTCTTAAACCCTCTTATAATGGTTAAAGTTTATAAAATCAGTTTGTATTTTTCAATACTTTTAACCCAACGAAACACTTAAAAACATGTTTTTCTTGATTTATAAAAGCCCCACTTAAAATTCGCCACCTTCTTGTACAACTATTATGCAGGACTATCGAAGATTCGATAACAAAATCCTTGCTTCGATCACTTCAGTTTTTCTCCGTCCCTAGTTTTGCGCTTCCCGCTTTTTTAGCAAGCTCGTAAAAATAACGTTTAAATTCGTTTAATTTGCGGTTTAAATAGTTAACAAATCGTTATTTTGTGTTTAATGTGTTTGGAAAAGTGCCGGTCGGTTTTCGCTTTAGCAAGCTTGCATTTAATTGTTAATTTTTTTGTTGTGTGTCTTGAAGTTGTGATTTTTTTTTATGTTTGGTTTGTGTTTGATGTGCAGCGCTTGAAGTTGTGTTTTTTATGTTTCTTTTTTGTTTAATGTGTTGTGTTGTGTTTTTTATGTTTGTTTTGTGTTTGAATGTTCAGCCCTCCAATAATAGTTTAAAATCAATTTGCATATTTAGAAGTCTTAAATATGCTTGTAAATAAACGCAATAACCGTAAAAAGGTAAGTGCCAGTTAGTTTTAGCTTGAACGAGTTTAAATTCATTTGGTGTTTTTCTTTTATGGCTTGAAGTTGAATTTTTTAAAATTATATATTAAAAGTCTTAATTGTTCGTTGGCTCTACAACAGAAGAACCAAGTCACAGAGACATTTTTACCCTCCATTGGGATATCACGGAAATAAATAAAATAAAATGGTAAACGATTTCAATGTTTGTTCAGTGTATAGTGTGTAAACTACACATTTCTACATGTATTTTACACCGGTTCTATACACCAATGTATTTTCCACACGATTCGCATAGCTCAGCATGTTCCACATTCCGTTGGCCACCTTTTCCGCTCCTCCCCTATATGCCCCTTCCCACCGCTCCCCCCGCCCATGCATTTATACCACCTGCACCCCAGACCCGCCACCCCACCTGGCGATTGATGTGTGCAAGCGAGCATGAAAGAAATGACAAATCTCTGTGCGAACAACAACAAATAATAGAGCACGAGTGAATATTTTCGGCAACGTCGGCGGACTTTGTAAATTATACAAATATGCAAATGCAATTTTGTAAATTAAAATCTCGAACAAAATGTGTGTGGTAAACGCTGCAAATGTGTGCGAATGTATGTTTCTGGTGGGCATCGTTTTTTCAATGTTTATCTTGTAGATATAAAGTTATACATTTTAAATTTAAACTTTAAATGTTCGTTCTAGAACATTTTTTCCCACAACTTTTTTGAATTTATTTGACAAGTATATGCTATGAACAAAAAAAAAGTCAAAGGTAAAATGAAGGGCTTACAAGAATTTAGAATTTAATTCACTTGATCTTTAGAAAAAACCTAATTCATCAAAATTATAATTTCAAAAATATGTTTTCATATATATTTCTGTAACACAAAGCCCCCTCAAATCAGATTTCATATGGCAGATGGTTTGAGTTAAGGAAGTTGGCCTGTATTGCATGTTATGGCATGTTTTTGGGTTCTTTCTTTTATTTTGGGTAATCTGAGCACCAGAAAATATCGCATCACATTGTCTGGGGCGTCTCTTTTTGCCTCCTCTTGCAAACCCAACACCCCCCCTTAACGTCACAACCCCCCTCACCATCCCCCTCACCATCCCCCTCACCACACACCCATGGCAGAAAAATTAGGTTAAAATGTTTACTCGAGCATTGCAGACGGGATTGGCAATAACCTCATTTTCCCATTTCGATGTGTGTGTGTGCCAGACTCTGACGTAAGAGAAATGTCTGATGTTTTTGTTTTTGTTGGGCTAAGCCCAGCCATAAGTTAACATACTTTTTCCCACTGCCACTGCCTCTGCATCTGTCGCCTGTTGTTGTTTATCTTTGTTTTGTTGTGTTTTTTGTTTTTTTGGTGAATAAAGTGACATAATATTGAGGGTAAACCCTTGTTCTGGTTCTTCTCCCCGTTTTTTGTTTGCCTTTGGCCTTGCCGAATCCTTGAAAGTTTCCGACTTTCAATGTTTGTTTAGGCCCGTCCGGAATATTTTTAATTAATAGAGAAAATACCGATAATTAAATATCGAAATATTATGCCTTATTACAACTATTAATAGATCAACAACTTTTTGTTTAAAAAATTCGCGATCAAATGAAACTATTTAAATAATTTCAAATGGATCCTTAATTCGCAATCGATATTTGTTTGTATTTTTATAAACACTCCGATATGGGATATATCCATATGTAGCACTTAATAACATATCTTGCGAGCACTGGAAATTGTTGCAAGCTATCTGAGAGTCCGAAATTCCGAAACAGGAACAGCTGTCTGGGTGTGTGCGTGTAATTGTAATTAATTTATGCACGTCTGCGTCTGGTGCGTGCGTCTGGCATAGATAACGGTTTTAATGAAAGCCCGATCCGCTCTCACACGTCCTAACGCTAATGTTAACGCCTCCAACGCGTCGTGAGACTGAATGTGCTTGTGTGCAGAAATTCACACACACACATACTAACACACACTCACTGAACACTCGTGTGCGAGAGCGCACATTTTAATAATCAGTTTGAATTATTCATTGCCTAACGGCAGCAAATAAAATTCGATTAAAACACAACGCCGTCGCCGGCTTCGCTGCCTCTGCCGCTAAACGCCTTGGGTTATTAGCGGCAATTGTGTTTCGCATTTCCCGCCCAGCGAAATTCCGCCCACGCACTTCGCTTCACTTGTCCCCGCCGCAGCCATTTCCATATTACCATCTCCTCATCTTGGGCTTCCAAATGGCTTTTGCCAACAAGACGACCCAGGCCTGGAGGGGAAGCTGAGGTAGAGTGGCTGAACAATGCTGAAAAAACATTCATTTATTATGTTCTCACCACAGTGAACAGTGAATATGCGCAGCGGTTAGATAACTACGCAGAAGATTTTTATATGTATTCTAGGTAGATAGGTTTTGATCGCTATGTACCTTTTTAGTAATTACAATTTTAGAGTTTTAATTAAACGACATGGTTTTACATTTTTTTTAGGTATTATGTGATATAAAGATCCATTTTATATGTTAAGCCATCTTAAAGATTATGATTACTGAGTTATAAAATAAATATTTCCTTTTCCTTTGGATTAAAAAACTGATTATTTTAAGTGCACAATATTATTTATGGAAATAAATACATTTCAGAATAATAAAGTGTGTTTAATTTCCTTTTTTATATACGTACAAGGTTTGATTTACTTTAATGAATACCTAAAATATTAAGTTTTTCATAATACCCATGGTTTTTTTCCCCCAATATCTGTATTTCAAGAAGCCCCACTGTATCTGATGTGTTTCATTCATAATGCTGATTTGGCGTGGGCAAATTAAACACGACGAAAAATGAATATAAAACAACAACATTCTAGACGTGGAGAAAAAATGAGCAAATGCGCACTGGAAGATGTCAGCAAAGCGAGTAACAATTTGTCAAAGTTGCCGACTTTAATCTTTTGTAATGGGCGTCATGGCACTCCCCCTTCTCATAATACCGTCACCCCCGCCCCTCGAGCTCGTAGGAAATCTTAAAACCACAATCTGAAAAGCCGCGTTAACCCACCGGGGTGGGGAGAATCCACAAAATCCACACGTGTGTGGGTGGCCGCAGCCCGGAGGTTTTTCGGTTGAAGAGCTCCGAACGCGCCTTGTGTCATTAAAGAAAATCCGACGGTTCAAGGCCAAAGCCAAAGCCAGAGTCAGAGTCAGAAGCTTTGTGTAGTGCAAATTCAATAAGCAAATGCCCGGATAAATAAAAATGGAAACCATTTAAAGTCAGTTAAAGACAAATCGACAAAGCGCAGAGCACTGATGGAGAAATTGAATTGGTCTTGCTCATTATAATAAAGACGTAGAAAAATGCCAGACAGACCAAATGGATTCCCCGCCTCCCAGTGTCTTTTATTTTATTTGCTGTGCGTTTTGGCAGAGTGATAAAAATTGAATGCCAAATGAGAGACTGAGGGCCGAAAAGGACGTGCTGTGCATTCAACAAATATTGCATAACATTCGGCGAGAAAGACAGCAGGAGTAGGAGCAGGAGCAGAGTAGCAGAAGCCACTGTAAAGGGAATAAATCGGAATAGGCGCAGTTACATAAGACTTTTGCGTAGGCAGCGACGAAAGCAATTTAAGCATGTCTGCTGTTTCCTTTTTTTTCCCTTTGCGCGCCACCCACTTTTTGAGCTCTGTTGCTTCAAGGACTTTTGCTGCATTGGCAGAGTGAGCGATGAGCTGATTCTCTGGTTCTCTCTTGGTTTTCCCCACCAACTTCCCCAGCTCCGGCTGTCTGCGTTTGTCTCTCGGTAGCGCCAAAAGGGAGTGCATGGGATATTGGCAGGGCACAGGACGTGGGACGTAGGACGAAGGCAAAAGGCTGAGCAAAAAAAAGAAGATGGAAAAAGGAAACTTTCGACACGTGTCTCGTTTCTGCCTTCCTTTTGACGACTACACAGGGAGAGAAGCTGGTAAAGTCAAAGTGATTTATCACTTCTCAAAACTAGAGTCAGCTGCTTTCATGTGAATAGATTTGGCAACTGTAATTGAGATATTGCTTTTGCATAATGCATTATCTTTATTGCCCAACAAACTGCTGAGTAATAGGGGAAAACACTTGCTTCAATTTGCGCGAAATTAAAGTAATCTGGAATATTATTTAATATAATTTAATCTACAGATGTCAAATATTTTTGTAAAATAATATAACATTTTCTACATATCTATAACTGGTTGTGAAATAGTTTTAAAATGTTTCATTAAAGTTAAAAGATACAAACATTTTGCAATCTTTTCATTTATTTTCTGATTAGACGTAGTATTCTATTTCTTACTGGAAATTTTCTGAGAGTGCCGTTTAGGGCAGACATACCACCCAAAATTTCCCACCCACTGGACAGTTTGCATAACTTTTTCTTTTCTTTTTCTTTCCCGTACTTTTTGTGTTCCACTTGTTTTTCTTTCCTTTTTCTTTTATATGTTTTGCGAAGGCTAAGTACTTACGGGTACAGAATGTTCCGGCTCGGTTGGCAAAAGTCTTGTTGTTGCTGCTGCTGCGGTTGTTGCTGTTGCTGCTGCTGCTGCTAGTGTTGCTGTTGTAGTTGCTGCTGCTGCTGCTGCTGCGACAGCTGCTGATGGTGCTGCTATATCTGTCTGATCCGCTGCTGTGGGGCCCGATGTTGAGGTGGTTGCTACTGGCAGGGCCAGAGCCGAATTGGTTTCCAGTCCAATCCCGATCCCAAACCCAATCCCAATCCCAGAGGACAGCACCGCGTTGTTGTTGCTGCGCCGTCGTTGCGACGAGCGACGTTTGTGGTGTCGTATCCTGCGCGTTGTTGCTGCTGTTGTTAATGTTGCTGTGGCGCTGGCAGAGCGTCGAAGGACTATCGCAGCCACCAACACACTGCCACAGGCCAAGCACACGGATAAACTAATGGCGATTAGCAACAAGCGACCTGCAATCGAAAAAAAAAAAAACACCAAATAAGTAAGAAGTGGGATTTTGATGGCTTGGCTTATATAATATAATTGGAGTTTGTTGTGGTGTTTTTTATATTTTGTATGGATGGAGAAAATAAACCTATAAAAGATATCTTGGAGAATTTGACATAATTAATCGGTTTACTTTCATCGGTCACTTTTATTTCGTTTTTATATTTAAGCTTCGCACATGCAACTAAGGTTTATTCAATATTCTTAAATTTGAGTGTTGACTCGTTTCCCAGTAACATTTGTTCACCCATTCACTCCCTTGTAAATTGTGTTCGAATTTCGGTTTATTTGTTGTTTAATTTAAATAACTTATTCCCACTCACGAACTGTTTTAATTACTATAAATAAACGAAACAAAACGAATGCGGCCCACAGCACCGCACAAATAACAATGAAAGAGCAATAAAATAAAAAAAATAAAAACAACAACAAAAAAACGCGCGGCAAGAACAAGAACAAGAGCAGAGTACAACCCGTGCAACTGTCGTTGGCAGTATTTTGTGGTCGGTAGTATTTGTATCCGTATCTAGAAGGTGCGCGCGCTCTCTCGCCGATTTCGCCCTGTAGCAAAGACCCCGTGTCTCCGTCCGTCCGATGTCCGTCGCCGTTACCCGTACAATGTCTACGGCGGACGGAGGGACGGACCCATACAAATACGAATACAAATACAGGCACAAGCGTCTGCGTCTAGACTAGATAGCAGACGACTTAAGTGATACAAGCACACATGCGCAATCGAGGCGTAGTAAGTGCGAGCGGGCCAGCGAATGTAGGCGGACAGCGGTTCGATAAACAAAAAAAGGCGAAAGAAGGCTATCGAAGGGATTGATTGACACCCGATGTACCCTATGGATACTAAGGTGGTGTAGGTTTTTATGGTACACTTGGAGGGGCAAATCCCAAAAAAGTTTATTACCAATTATAGACCTAGTCAAATGCTATAAAAATCAATGTTAACATTTATTTATTTAAAAAGTAAAATGATATGATACATTATAGACGCTAAGTTAAGTAATTCTGTCCTCCCCTTTTTTTTTTTAATTTAAAAAAAAATGTAATTCCCCGAATACAAATAGAACCATCTATGGTTTCACATTGTCTGACAAAATTAGTAATAATGATTACAGCTTATTGTAACCATTGTATCATTGTAAAATGCAGAAACTATTTTTGTACATTGTACAAGCTTTCACCTATAATCCAATATTGCTTGGCTATTTTTAAACATCTTAGTATCAAAGCCAAAACGCTGCAATTAGTAATGGGTATTATATATGGGTATATGGCAACAACATTCCGATTCCGTCAGGCCAGACGCTGCTGATAGAATGGCAGACAAGCGGAGGCCACCCGTCGCGGTCGCAGACCCTGTAACACACCGATACTCACACTCACAATAGATACAATTCAGACTGATACACAGAGGTACCGATACAGATACAGATACAGATGCGAGAGCTTGCGCAACAAGATTTTACAACTACACGCAGTAAATATCATGACGCTCCGACTGACATGCAGTTACAACAACAATTCAGCAGCAATTCAAAAGCGATCCACAGCGCAATTTCATCAAGGCAACAAAATGACGCAGCTATGTAAACGTTGCTATCTCTGTCTCGCCCACTCGACCATAGCCACCACCCCCCCACCCTCTCGCTCTCTCTCAGTGGGGATCGGTGAATGAAAATGAAAATATTCCAAAGATATTTTGGATTTAAATGAAAAAGAGAAATGCGCGCGAAATGTATATTAATACCCAAACAAAACAAAACAAAAAAATCCCGACAAAACAAAAAGAAATTCCCGACAGACATGAACAAATTATACAACGAATGCCAGACAGAAAAAGTTAATCAACTAAAATTAAAATGTACAGAGTGAAATGGCAGGAAAAAAAAAAACACATCACAAAAACCAACAATAGCAACAAATTAAAATATGTCAACAATGTCTATGTACTCTTTTCCTTCGTCTGACTTCAACTCAGCTGAAACTGCAGCAACAACAAAAGCCAAAAGACAATAATCACAGGTACAACAACAAGTGGCACTTTAGACTTTTGCGCATTCCCAGCCGCTGTCACTCGGATTCGAGCGTCTCAGGTGACTCAACCTGCTGACTGTTTGGCTGTTATTCGGTCGCTTTCTGTCTGCCTTTTATGGCCTTTGTTTTTTCTCGCTGATAATTATCTTTGCCCGCTGGGTTACCCTGTACTCACTAGGGTGGAGCGTGACAATATCTCATTACTGCGGATATAAGATGGTTACCTAAAGGCTTAGAACCATTTCAAAACGAAGTATCCTCTATTATTGCAGTGGTTTGAGTTAAAATGAGGAAGTACAGATATTTATTTTCTATGCAAAAACAAAAATTATTCGATTAATATCAGAAACACCTTGATCTTAACAATTTAATATTTAAAAATATTTTATCAAAAGAGATCAATATCAAAATGAAATCAACAGAGAGTTGATTATAAAACTCGGTTCAAGAGACTTCGAGTGTGCCTTTCCGTTGGATCACCACTCCCCAGTTTGATCGTTATTTTTCGTATTTCTTAATTGTGCCGCTCGTTTCAGCATGTTGCAATTATTTTTATCGCAGGTGAAATGATTGAGCACGTCTGGGGACTTCGTTTACGTCTGGAGCCGCTCACACAGATACCCACACACATATGCAAACATCAGTCATTTCTACATATATATATGCAGCTGGACTAATCACCTGATACCCTATAAAACCGATCAAAGAAAGAGAAAGGAATACCTGGCAACAGTTCAACTGGCGATCGAGCTAACGAAACGAGCAGTTTCTATTTGATTGGACCTCTGACGCACGTGTGCCGCCGACAACTATTGAAAAAGTGCTAAAATAATTGAGAGAATACAAATTCAATATTTGAATTGATCACACCAGACCAGACGCCGAACGCCAAACGCCAAACGCAAAAGGCAAACGTCGAACGCCAGACATCAGACCTCGCACCCGGCCAAACCACATCAAAATACGTATAGAGACCAGCTAGACCAGACAGATTAGACAGTTGGCTAACACTTTTCACACAGAGGGAAAATTATAAACCGGTATGCGTATCGAGATCATATAATTTTCATCTGAAAATCAATATATGAAATATCTATTCCAAGATCTTAAGGCAGGTTGCAATACTGATTGTATATTTATCTCCACATGAGGAAAATCATTCTAGTCAGAAAATCTTATTACTTTATTATTATTGATATTTTTTAAATTATAAAATCATTTAATAACTGAATTTTTTGTTCTTAAATATTAGTATAGTTTGCTGGAATCTGAGGATCTAAGAACTTATACTACAAATATTTTGTTCAGTGCATAGCCGCGACTAAACGGCTTTCATGGCTATTTTTATAGTGGAACGGACATTGAACGGACAGTGGGCAAGCTTACAAATCGTGGGGAAACTTGTTTCGATCTCGGTTTATCTTTTTCTCTCTGTCGGAGCAGGTTCCTTGACCGAGAGAGATAATGTCTCTATATAAATCGAGCAATTCCCCCAAATCTCCTCCTTTTTTTTCTCGAAAATGTTTTTTTGGTGACAATTGCAGTTGATTAAGTGCGCGGGTCTCAGTCCGCAGAGCGTACCAAGATCACTTTCGATCAACTTTCCTTCTTGCTCGCTGGCACACAACAAAAGTTATTAATTCAATGATTATGATCACCGCGCTAATGACAGTCAAGTGCAACATTTGAACCAACCCCCCAAATCACCCGAAAAGCCCAAAAAACACATTTTAAGCCAATGCCAATGACACCTTGATTGGATGTCAAGGTTGGGCGAGGATCATCGCATTCTCAGCGGGTACAAAACGCTAAACTAAAGGCATTATCTGGAGCTATAACAATCATAATACATTGAGGTGACATTGAACTTGAAAAATCAAATTGAATTGTGTGTTTTGTATCTTTGTTGTTTAGGAATTTCGGTTCACGGGGCACTGAGGTTTAGATTTTCTCGGATATTCTTGATGCAATTTGAGTCCGAGATTTGGCCTTGGTACAAAAGGGATTTAATGGGGTATTGAACCCAGGGGTTCAGAGGGTGCTTTCATCATGATAAACATGTGTGCTGCGAGTGCCACATCTTAAGTGAGGCTTAAGGTTAAGCTTTATTAACTTTAAATTAACCAAAAACTAAATATAATTATAATTTTTAAATTGGATTTCAACGGGTTTTGCTTTGATAATTTTAAGTTCATGTTATAGTCTTGGTTTGAGATTTTGTACAGCAAAGAATTTATCTAAAAGAATCAGCATCATCAACTGACGTCAGCTAACGCCGACATTGGGGTTTGAATTTTATTCGTGCTGTTTTCTTTTTTGGCAAGATTTTTCGTCTAGTTTGTGCAAAATATTACAATGTTGTCTGGCGCAAGAGATGCAGAGTTGGCAGGAAGTGGAAACGAAAGGCCTATCTCTTGGCCAAAACCACCCTGCATCCTTCACCCTTTTGCCTCGGTTTCGAGTCCCCTGTGAAAGGCCAACCCTTTTTCAGTTTCTGCTTTTTTTTTGTGTTTGTAGCTAGACTGCGCACAGCAACAGACAGAAAATCAGACAGAAAAGAGACGGAGACGCTGGGAATGCAAATGAATGAGCAAAATGCAAAGAAGCAAGAGCAGAGCAGAGCAAAAAAATAAAAAACTGAAAAACTGAAACAAACCGCAGACAGAGACAACGGCGACGTCGACCTCGCCCAGGCAGCTGATGACGATGACGATGATGATGATGTTGATGTAGACGATGATTTTCAGCCTGTCGTTTGACCTTTAAGCGAAGCGAGTGCATTCCACCAACAGCAACCTGGTGGAGTATCCCCATTTGGATTTATTCCCTTTGGTTGGGGGGCGACGCTCTTTGCTTCTGACTGCGCTGCTACTTTATTTTATTTCTATTTTTTTCCATAATTTGCAAACGCATTTAAATAATGGCAAATCACGTGGCAAATTGTGCAAACACCTCGTATGCGCAATAATTCAACGGTTACGTATACGCAACGTATGGCATTTTCACTGTGTGTTTGCGATTTCATCATCTTTTTCGTAGCGACGACTTGATAATAGAGAAGGTAAATTCTTGGTGCAGTAAAGATTTATTTTCAAACAGATGGCAATTCAAATCTTGGCATTATTTAAGGTGTTGGTATAATTTTAAATTAAGTTCAATATGGTTTAAATCTTTGAAAACTGTATCAATTTTCTAAACTTTTCCAGAGTTTCTTCTTAATCTCATTTAAATAAACTGCAATTTATATGTCCTCTATAATTTTGTATAAGCTCCTCAAAATATATCCTTTTAATCTTATTCAAACAGCTTTTCCCGTACTTAGCCAACGTACCTCAAGTTCTCTTTGTTGTTTCCCCTATTTTGTTCCCAACCCAGCTTACTGCAACATTGTGTCATACTTTTTGTTGATTCTGTCTTTCTGTTTATTTGCCGATTGGTTTTTTCCCCATTTGGACTTGACGTTGGCTTCGGTACCACTTCCGGCCCCCCCTCGAGAAAACCCACTGAGCCAGTCGTGTTGATGTGGACTTTTGTTCTGTTTGAGGATGACTACGATGATGATGGCTGATGGTGGCTGGCAAATATTGACAGAGGCTTCGAAATATTATGCAAAAATTTGCCTTAGAGGGAGATTCATATGTTTAACTTGCTTGTTCGCTCTTGTCCATTCTTTTTCCCACTTTTATATATTTTTTCCTTTTGCAACTCTGTTTTTTCCCCCGCGCTCGCTTGCGGCCAATGACTCATTGACCTGGTTTAGGTTTCTCTGTCTAGATTTCGTAGTTCTCAACTGCTGCTTCCCCCCAAACCCCCAAAGTGGGTCAGTGGGCGTGTCGAAATGGGGGAGGCTTACGATGATGGCTCTTAGACCGAAAAAACTAGTTCATGTATGTGGATGGGGCGAGGCTTTGCGATTTTTTTCGTAGGCTCTTTTTTAGGCAAACAATAGAAAATATATATCCTCAAGTAGGAAATTTCCCACCCTGGGCAAACTGTGTCAACTGCTGGGTGTTATGCAACACTGTCTGCGTTCCAGTTTCTTCGAGTCGGGTGACTTTCTAGCTCCGCACATACATGGCGCATACGTAATGCCATCGATTACTCATACGCCACGGGTTACAGCTCCAGGGAACTGCGTTGCAACTACTGCAACTATCTAGAGATAAGCTTCATTCTGTTTCAATTAAGCAAAAAGGCTTATCAAAAAACTTGAATCTTTCCTTGAAACCAGTCTCGTCATCGTCCTGTCACGGTTACACCGATGGATGGTCACTGGCATTTCGCGTTCGCCACTTTTATTTATGATTGGTTGGCTGTCGTTGTTTTTGCTTTTATCTATCGCCTATCACAATGGCGAGGCGTGCAAATTGATACCAGCGCGTGTAGCTAATTTATAATTTTCGATGTGCAAAGCCCGAAAGCACCAACGAACGCTTTATTTTCGTATATACAAAAAAAAAGTTGGTTTAGTTTCCGATTCTGGCCAAACAAAATGATTAGTGAAAGCCTCTTAATGGTTTTTAAATAATAGGTATTAATTGATAGATAATGTCGCTATTCAAAAGTATCCTATATACACCTTCGTCATATACCAATTCTAGGTATCAATGACGGCCCGGCTACTGGTTAATTATATGTATATATGTATCGCAGATTAGTTGACCACGAAACAATAAAGCTCATTAATCGGGTTTTGTTTAATCACCAATTCCCGTCTGAAATGCTTTTTAGTTGGCTAATTGTTTCTCATGATTCAGGGGCAGACCGAAAAAAAAAACGGGGGCAAGATTAATTATATGTTTGCCGAAAATGCAGTATAATTACTTCGTCTGGCCGGTATACTGGTTTTAATAACTTGTATTTGCAAAAATGGGAGGGAAAACCAATCCAATGTATTGTCTTTTAGTTATATTTCAAGGTATAACATTTCTTTAAAGGGCACACTCATTTGGAAATAATATTTATTTATGATAGAAAAAAATGCATTATTCATGAGATGCGGTGCCTAGTTCTACTATTTGTTAGCTCCGCTGAATTTCTTTAACTGAATGCATAGTTTTCCCCCCTTTAACTAATTTCTGCAAGCAAGTTTCTTGACAAACGGTTGCAAATCGTGCTCCTCACTAATCGATTTTGCTTACGGGTTCTCGTAAATAAAACAAGAGACAGACTTCCTTGTGAGAGAAAGAGACAGCATGACATAGGCTGAAAAAGATAGAGAATGAGCCGCGACAGAGTCGGCTTTTCCCCACTTTGAAGTCTCGCTTCATCAGCCGCCCCGTTCCTTCTATTGTAATCCAAGTCGTTTTGCCCAAACTCGGCAGCTCTCGAAAGATGAAAGCCAAGGGGGGTGTGTGTTAACTAACCGAGCACAGGCGGCGGGTTAATCAAGTGAGGAGGGATAGAGTGTTTTCTAAAAAAGCGGAGAGATCAAGACAACCAAGACGCAGACTTGGAATTTCGATTTATCTATGCTAATTGCATTTCATTGAAATTAATGTTGGCGCGTCCATCTTCGAGCAGGGTCAACTCATTTATATGAACAGCGAACAGGCGGATGGCGGGGGGCGTGGCAGTTAATCTGTCTAAATGTTGCAACGAGTGGCAAGACCATAAATTTTCTGCTAAGCCAAAGGAAACCGAAACAGAAACAAAAACAGAAGCGCAACAAAAGTTAAAATGCCAGACGCCGACTAGGCAGTTTCTTATTGTCGCTCTTGTTTTTGCTATTTTTTAATTGTTTTTTTCGCTAGTTGCATTGCACAAATCCACCGTACGAAAAAAAAATACAACTACATTTGACAATGTTTCAAATTTATTTTTAAATTCATTTTCTTTTGTTTTTGTTGCGATTGTTTTGTTGTTTTTAGCATGACGCGACAATTTGTCTGTCTATTTTTAACAGGCTTTGTCTCGCGTTTGCTCTTTCACTCTTTTTAGCTTGGTCGGAAAATTGTGTCCGACATTTCGGCTGAACAAAATAACATTTTTGTTTTTGTTTTATGTGTATATATATATCTATATATATGTAAACGGGTAGACACCCCTTACGCCCCTTGGTCTGTCCAAAAAACCACCTCAGAGATCATTCATCTGCAAAGCAAAAAAATTTTGTTTTTCGAGGCCTATATGAGACAGTTTCTCCCTACTCTCTCCTACCCTTCCCCCTCTGTCTCTTCGCTGTGGCAGACATAAAAATACATTTTTGCGGAATTTTATTTTGATTTTTTATGAGCAAAACAAAAAGAACAACAACCGAAAAAATTGCCTCTCCTTGTTTTTGAATTTGAATTTTAAATTTCAACATTTTTTTTATAGTTGTAGTTTTGCCTCTCTATCTCTCTCTCTCTCTTTCTCTCACTCTAACCAGCACGTGGAATTACTCGGTGAGGAAAAGCCCTCGAATCCCTCAAATCCCCCCGATGTTTCAAACTCCCCGCCCCCGAAGGCCTGTCTGCCACCATTATCAGCGGAACGGGCGTTTTGTTGTTGGCTCTGCTTGTGATTTCATTTGTAATCGCTCATTGATTCAGAATACCGAATACCGAATTCCGAGTTTCCACTCTTTGCACGTGTGTGTTTGATTTGAATCGATTCCATTTGCGATTCCATATCGATCAGACATTAAAATATATAGTATAGACACTTTTATGGGGCGAGTGAGAGGTATTAACGGAACAACTATGTATATGACGCAATGGTGCGATTAAAATGTGTTTTTAGAGCTTTGTGTGGCGGCGCTTTGAAGGGATTTCCTACGGTAATGGGCTTTACTGGCAGTCTGGCTGGCAAAAAAAATATATATACATACATATATATCTAATACCAAAACTCATTTCCCGCCAGACAAAAAATAATCTTACATAATATCAGGCAGAAGATAAATATTTGACCTACATTTTTCGACCGAAAAGGAGTGTGCGAGAGACCGAAAACATTCAAGCAGGAAGTTTCAGCAGGACGCAGATACATATACACACATACACTGGGGCATAAATTTTGCCTGCTTCACACGCGAAACGCAAATAAATCATTGATGAAGTCCCCACAGATACACACACACACACTCGCACACCCCAACTTAGAGAGCTTCAAGTCATGTGTTTCGTGTTTGGAAATGTAGGCCACAGGCAGCCAGTGGCCCCTAAGCTTAACTCAGGGGGCGTGGTCAAAGGGCGGTTGCCAAGCCAAAAAAAGATACGTATGCAGAGAGAAAAAATATATAGGGAAGGTAACCCTTTTTTTTATTTGTCACTAAAAAAAATACTAATTAAGATATGAATTTTGAAATCAATTTTATCAACAATAATTAATGTGATTCCTAGTAAATATACAATATATTAATAATAATATAAGATATGAGCAAATAAAACCTTTTTTTAACATTTACATTTTTTTGTAAGGTTTCCAATTAGAGAAATTAAACCGCATAATTTGGTATTCATAATATCCAATAGATACCCAAAGCATTCAAAGTGTCGGTGAAATTTGTTTCTCTGTGCACAAAGAAAAAATACCCGGAATGCTGCTCAGCCTTTTGAGGTCTGGTGATTGTCGAGACAAATTTCCAAGAAGCAAAAGAGTTTTTTGCTGTTTTTTTTTCTTCTCTGCTGGCTATCGCGCTATTGTGTGGCATACATGGAGTGGCATCAGGGAGGGACGGAGTTAGGGAGGTAGTGAGGGGTGAGCCGGCATTAGTCAAGTGTCTGGGATTTCGCTGCATTCAAAGATTTGTTTTCCCCGTTCCATACGCTCCACCCAGCGATAGCCAGCTTCCGCTCCTAGGAGCCCCAACTCGCATTATATAGGCTTATCAGGTGACCGCAGCCCATTCCCCTTTTCCCGCATCCGCTTTTGTCTGGCTGACGGCTCAACCCGCTCAACCCCAATCCCATCCCGCACCCCCACATACTGACCACACGCACACTCACTCACTCGCAGCATGACGTGGCACAAGTCAGGGTCGCGCGGTTCTGGGTAATCGGATACTTCTTCTATGTACGAGTATGTACATACATACATACATATATGCTCCAGACTTTGTCTTTTTAGCTTGAAGATTATGCAAAGCGATTTAGCAAAGACTTCGAAACGGAGACTTTTTATTAGGGGCATTCCCCGGAGGATTTATAGTTACTATATTTTTTCAAATATGTATGTAAATATATAGTTCCAATTGGAAGTGCCTTAAAAAAATATGTGCTAAAACAGCCTGGAATATAATAAGTTGAGCTAAAGAGCTCTGAGCTGTACATTTAACTTAGTATTATAATTATTTAACATAATGTGAAAACATAAATCATGAAATTCCTAAAGAGACATTAAAAGTAATCATTGAGAAGCAGATTTAGCAACTTAATCAATGGGATCCTAAATTTATAAAAATCGATGCACTAAGGAACATTTTTTGCAGATTGGACTACATTTTTAAATCAGCTAGGGAGTTTCCTTTATCAATTTCATAACAAATGAGTTGCTTTTTTCACAATTTTGGATTTTTAATCAGCACTATTAAATGCCGTCATTTTACGAGATGAGCGGTTTTTATTTTGTTTTACGATTTTGCTCTGCTATGTTGTCGGAAATGGCGACTTTCCATATTTGCTAATCATTGTAACGCCTACACGTGCCTTAAAAGAACACAATTTATTAAAGAACGAGAGAAGAAATGAATCTGGTTTTATTTTAAATATAAAATAAATAAATAAAATGTGACTTCTTTCTCTCGGCTTTATAATTTCAATTTCACTTTTGCAATGCAATTTTTTTAATCTTCTTACTAGGGCTTAATTTTGCTTTTGTAATTGCTGACTAATCTCTGCTCTCTATATTTCGTTGTATCTCTATCGCTGTGAGTCTCTCTCAATCTCAATCTGAAATTTTCAGTTGGACTCTTGGGTCGTTTTTCAAACAATCAGGCAAAGACCGCATGTCAATCGATTAGCGATTTTGCTGCTTGTCTGTCCGGTTCGGAAATACATATCATATACGAGTATTTTTTGTTTTTGTAAATCTCATATATACCTTCTTTTTGAATGAACAAAGCCTTGAGTAGCCGATAAGATGGTGGACACTGTAGTGTATAGACTTTAGACAAAAGAAAGCCCCAAATTACAGATACTCCAGTTTTTTTTGATAGAAACTAACAGAAATTAGCATCATTAGGCGGCGGCGTAGATGGGGGAAAATGTATTCGCGTCTGGCGGATATCAAAAAGCCAGTCAGATAAGACTGGAAGCGAAGACTGGAGAAGAAGACAACCGTATCGAAAAGACGCAGATCAAAATATACAAAACCCGCACACACACACACTACCAAACGAAAAATATCTGTAGAAAAGTCGCAAACGAAAACAATGGAAAAAACGACAAATGGCGAAGAATCAAAAAAAAAAAGTAGTAACAACAATCGAGAGAAACAGTAAAAACGAAACGAAATAAAACAAAAACAAATTTCAGACTTCGACCCAGACAAGCGACCGATTCCGATTGGAATGAACTGATGACTATATATACATATATGAGTAGGCATGTATGTACAAGAGTTTCAGCCGCCGCTCGATGTGTGCGGGAAACTTGATTATGAACTCTAATGATTCGCTCAGCGCATAGGGTAGAAATCGGGGGAGCTATAAGTCGGCGGGTATGCCCAACAAGTCAATTGGGTTATTCAAATTTGGTTTATATTCGTTGTAAATGTTGTGAGTACGCCTTAAATCTCCCGATGTTTTTCATTCCCAATGCCAGATTACATTTATTTCCAACACATTCCTTGGAATTCCCTAAGCTATATTAATTATTGTTGTCTGAGATGAGATTTTTTCTACTTTATAGAGATGTCATATTTTTAATGAAATTCTTTTTAATAAGACATTACTAAGCATGTATTGGGAATGATTTTATGTTTCACTTTACAACTATAATGGCGACTGTTTATTGTGCTTGAGATTTATAACCCAAAGATTATTTAGTTGTTTATTTAAGTTTTGCTTTTTTGGGGGTCAGTCAATGGCCAGGCTTCAATGTCACTGAAACACGTGATTATCTGGCTGGTCATCTCGATGGCGATTTCTAATCGAAGGAAACTTTACATTCCCCAATCAGTCGCCGGTCAACTGCAGCCGGGGAAATCCGCTCCCATCTCCTCATCCCATTCCTTCTCATACCTTCCCACGCCCGCAACCTCCTCCCCTTTTTTTCTGCTCCACTGCAGCACTAATAATGACCTTGGGGAATGTTGTCGCTCGTCAGTTGCTGTCCGTTCTCTAATCTCGTGCTCGGTTGCTGTGTATGGTGCGGATGCACTCGGAAAAATAACGTTAAATGGCTTTTAAGTTCATTTTTTTTACAAATCATTTTCAAAATTAA
The DNA here is from genome assembly GCA_021224005.1 of Drosophila setifemur. NCBI lineage: Eukaryota > Metazoa > Arthropoda > Insecta > Diptera > Drosophilidae > Drosophila > Drosophila setifemur. Next base: position 3,879,373 of record JAJJHY010008789.1, on the reverse strand, counting down.
AAGATAAAAATAGTTTAATTGAAATCTTGAACAAAATCTCTAGAGATATTAAACAGTTTCCAGAAATCTTAAAAATAATATTTATAAATTATTAAAAGGTTTTTTTTTAACCTGACAAAATATTTGATAATTAGAAACTATTTCCTATTTTATGTGTAATAAGTATGGCAATGTGCTGTGCAATTTTTTGCAGTGCTCTAGTAGTGTGCTAGTGTGCTGCTACTGTGGTGGTAATGCGGAGTGGTCATGTGGGTGGCGCGGGAAGTGTTGTTGACGTCGATGCCGGACAGGTGCTCAAGTCCATGGGTACCATTAGGTATCTGTGTGCCTGGGTCTTTTATGGAAACAATGTTGATAAGACGCCTCCTTTTACGCCGCCCCAGAAGCCAAAGAAGCGACGCAGAAGAAGAACCCGAACCAGAACCAGAACCAGACCAGACGTTTTGATAAGCGGCCCTCTGCGCGTATGAGCGATATTGCGGGAAAGAGAGCGAACTATGGCGAAAACAAAAGACCTTGATTCCTGTGACTGTGTGCGTGAGCTTGTGTATCTGTGTGCTGTCGCGACGTCAGCTGTTTAATTAGCTTTCGATTAATTTACTGGTCAATCGAGCTGTTGGTGCTGCTCCTTTTCCTCTTCTATCCTTCTTCGTGATTTAATTAAAAATTTATTTTACCTTATTTTTGGGTTTAGGTAAATATGTAGCCGCAACATTTTTGGCATTTTTAGAAAAGGTGTGGGAATGGGGCGCTTAAAACAAAATAATAACAATTTTAATGGCCGGTCGTTAAGATGTTGGAATGCAAGCCATGATGTTGGGCGCCAAAGTGAGTCAGTATATGAGGCGTATGCGTAACATTCTTATGCTGCTCGGAATTCCCATTTCCATTTTCATTTGAAGTGAGGTGATGGGGGGCTACAAAAGGGGACGCCGGGCAGCTAGAGCTAAAGGTAAACCAAAGACGACAAAACAACGACAACGAGAACTCTTCTGCTTTTTATGTGTGTGCATAGGAATAGGAATAATACAGCGATGAAAGAATTAATAGAAGCAAACAATAATTAAAATACAAAAAAATACATCGCATTTGAATTAAGTCAAATTAATGAAAAAATTAATTTTAATATTATGAATGATGTTTGCTTACAAAAAATCCCTTAATACTCGTAATAATCTATTTCTATTTTTTTCCCCATCACTGTGGATGAAAAGCAAAGGGAAAAACTGAGAATGAACCCCACACATGTGCTGTGCTGTGTGTGCTTTTGCGAGTGTCTTTGGAGCGTGTGGCATAGCCAAGAGGCAATAGCTATGGCTGAAGCTATGTAGCTATAGCTTCAGCAATGGCAAAGGCAAACGCCAAGCCAAGCAAAAAGCAAGAGAACTGATGAAGAGCTGGCTTACGCACGGGTTCATTGAACGGAAGTGATTTGCCTACTGCTCAGCGGGACAGAGAGGGTGAGACAAGGAAGAGAGGGACAGAGAGATGTGGGGAGTGAGTGAGTGAGAGAGAGAGAGAGAGAGAGAGAGGGAGGGAGAGGTTGTGAAGCTACTACACGCGACTTTGACTTGGTTTTGTTCTGGTTCTTGGCGGCTATCAAAAACTCCACGGCTGGCCTTTGTGTTTCCAAAGCCAAAAGCGTAGCTGAAAAACGTTATGGCTTCGATAGAGCAAAAAGATAAAGCTCTTCTGGGAAGTTCTTAGCCTTTTTTCACAGGCCCAAACTTGACTTTAAATGATTTAATCAAAGCAATTTCAGTTTTCAGCAATTTGGTGTTTCGTTAGAAAATAAAGAATTTTTGTAACACAAATAAGTAAGTTGGTTAGCGAAACATTGCTTTAAAATAATACAAATACATACATTTATGACAATAAATCATTTCTTAAGATTTTAAGATCTTCAAATAAATAAAATTTCAATTCAATTTTATATGCATTACCATTTCATTTCATCACAGACTTAAATTTTAATTTGTTTCCCATTTTAATCCCACTTAAATCATTAAAAGCTGTGACTTTTAAATCCTTTCATTATTTTTATGTGAGATGTTCCAATTATTTGTGTGACAACTAGATATGTGCTTCGTTTTTAAAAGACATTCAAAAACCACAAAAGTCACGCCCAAAACAATTTTTTTTGTTAAATGTTGTCCCCACCTCTCGGCTAATTTATTACAAGATTGCTTATGACAGCCAACGAAAATATTAAAGGGTTTTAAAAGCATTCAAAAATACTTTAAAACAAATGTTTAATATTTGCTTTTATTCTTTTTTCATATTCCCCTGATCTGTTCAGATGTGAACATCTATAGCCAAGGGGGTAGGAAAAGGGGCATGCCGGTGCGAACTAGTAAAAAATACCAGAGCTGATTTCAAAATTTATTGCATTTCTGTGGACAGTGGACATTTTTTGACTGGATTTTGCTTCTTTGTTTTTTTTTTTTTGCTGGCGCTGGCTGATTTTTTTTTTTTACGAATTTTTATTGTTTTTGTTTTTTGGATGGTGTATCTTTTCTGTGTGTGTCCGAATGTTGAAATTTTGGTTTGGTTGTGTTGACAGGAAGTCGCCGGAATGCGATTTATAGAGAGCAGATTTCAGATAGAACATGAATAGCATATAATTAGATAGCGCCGACAGTGCGGCTCCAAATTATTGGGCACACACTCTTTTCAGCTCCAAAATTATGATTTCTAAGGCGATTATAAAGCTTTTTTCCCGTCATTATAAGTTTCGCTCACCTTTTGCGGATTTGGTTGATGTTTCGCATTTAATTTGATTTGTTTACTTTTATTAATTTTGTTTAACTATATCTTTTAGATTAGAATTGATTTAGGAATTCCGCTACTTGTAAGGGCTCTGTGCGTTTGGCATAAATTTCCTAAAATTTGTTTAAACTTTACGCTTACTTGTTAGACACTTTTTTCTTCTCACTTTTTTTTATAACTTTTCTTTTTGCATTAGGTGAATTGATCTAAAGCAACACAATTTATTTACATTTACTTGCTGTGGTTATATTTTTTTATTTTTGATATTATTATTTTATTTTCAAGCTGATGTTATTTGAATTTTCCTTCCATTTGGTTTTTATTAAAATTTTTTCTTTTTATTTTTTGCGGCGATTAGGAATGCTGTGAGTACAGGAACGCTGGCTATGTGTGTGTGAGTGTTGTATTTGTGGTGTATTGTAGTTGTATCTCGTGTGTTTATTATTATTATGCTGCTGCTATTTATTTTATTTTGGTTCACATTTGTTTTGTTTTGTTGCAGGAAAAAATAGCTGGTTGCTGCTGCTGTTGGTTGTATTGATGTTGTTGAGTTTTTTTCTTGTGTGTGCTGAGGCTACTGTAGTATTATTATTTTTCATTTAGTTTTTGTAGCGCGCATCGAACGAGCGAACGAACGAAACGAACTCAAAGATACAATTGCGAGCGTCGCGAAAATCGCACGGCGAAGATAGCGGCAAATTCGGCTCGATTCCGCTGGTTCCCGACACTCTCTCCCGCTGTTGCTCTCTTGCTGACAGAGAGAGTGTGTAATGTGGAACGCAGTGGCAATGGAACGGCAAAGCTTTCGAGGGGCTGCTGCTGCTACCGCTGCTTGTTGTTGTTGGTTTTCGCTGCTTCTTGTCTGTCGTTTTATTTTAATAATTATCGTTGGCGAAAAGCGCAAAACAATTGTTGTCCGAATTACACAGACACTCTTGCACGCACACACTGTCACGCACACAGCAACATCAACATTGCGACGCCGACGTCGGCCATGACGTAACTGCGCTCTGCCCGCCTCACCGCCTCGCCGCTTTTATTGTTGTTGCTTTCGATTTATTTATTTAGTTTCTGTTTGGGGGCATGCTGATTGATTTGATTTCGAATTAACTAAAGCACAAATACAAACAAGCGTCTAGCTGTTGTTGCTGTTCTGGCCGTTGTTGTTTGCTATTTGCGGAGAACGAAAACACACACGTCCGCAGCGTCGGAGATTCGCCAAATGGGATTCGCCAAATGTCTGTAAGGCTTAACATCGGGCATGAATGGAGGCACCAGTAATCGCCTCTCACTTTTTAACAGAGCGCATTGTGCTGTTACAACGCAAGAGAGCGTTGCGAGAGAGCAGGGCAACTTTCTAAGGCCAAGCGAAACGTTGGAAATGAAACGGGGTGTGAGGGTGGCTTGGCGAGAGAGAGCGCACAGCTGTTAATGCTAACAGAGCGGGAGAGAGGGAGCGCAGCCTAAAGCGTCATCGGAAATGCAACGTGAGAGGGAGCACCAGAGAAAAACCTTATTACTTTGTCATGCTCTCTGAATTACTCTACAAAATTTCCTTTTTTTTCCATTACTCCACTTGCCACCTCTTTTTTTATTTGCCTTCGAGTTTCGAGCTAATAAATATTTATCTTATTTTCTGCGGCTGTATTTGCCGTTCTAGTTGTTGTTGTTAAGCTGAATTTCGGATAGCTCATTGTCACTCGATTTTTTGCGGTTTTTCTGTTTGCCGACTTGAGCCGCCGTCCAAAGTCCAAGAAATTAAAGTGTCAGACAGGCGGTCGGTCGACGGCGGAAAGGGGGGGCCTGAAGATAGGGCTGGGCGGGGGAAAGGGAGCGGGTTCTGCTGACAAGCGCACGTTAATTAAATTTATTTATGCAGCTTTATTTGTCTTTATTTTATTTTTTGTTTGGTTTTATTTTTAATGATATGATTCACATGTGACATTCTTTTGATGATACGCGAGCTAAGTTTTGTTGTTGGATTTGGTTTTATTGCCCAATAATACCCGGTGAGTGTCGAGTATGTTAAATTCGTAAGCACTGTGAATTTTAAGTATTATTATTATTTTTTTTTTTATAATAAAAAAGGGTATATCTTAAATAAAGTGCTCTGACGACAATTACCACAATTTTAGATTATATAATTTTATTACCTTAAAGTGTATTAAAGAAGTATAAATGGAAATATGAATAATACAAAATATAAATTAAAAAAATTTCACATTTCCTTTTTGAATAAATAAATAGTATACTTTTTTCTATAACTGTCAATTATTATTTATTATACTTCTTTAAGAAATCTCAAAACATTTCTATCTGACAGATGTAAATCAACGGAAACAATTTAAATCGGAAAAATATTAAAGCCTAAACCACGTAATATATTTTTTATTATTCGAACGTGATTTCTGTAAAAATATGCCCAATATTTTTATTTGAGGTAAAATCTCTTAATTTTGAAATTTTATTAACGATCGAGTACTGGGTACCTGGTTGCCGCGAAATTTTGTAAGTTTAAATCTGTAAAATTTTTCTTTTTGTGGCAGACATTGTTGCTTTGTTTTAATTTTAGAAACTTTAAATGTATTAGCATGTCTACGGATTTGTTATTTTGCTGGCTAGCCGGTTGTTGTTAATCGAATGTGTGTTGTGTGCCCGCTGCCCCTCCCCTTCCCAGCCGCCCCCTCATCCCCACGGAACTACAGCACCCCCGCTGCGCACTTTTCAGCCGACAGCCGACGACGGCAACAATTGAGACAACTTATCATGAAGTGCTAATTAACATTGTCTGGCAGGGTCTCACGTATGCCAATGTCTGGCGACCTACCTGCGGTTACTAAGAGCACACCTGAACCCCGCTATCGCCTCCGCCCCCTCTCGCTCCCCCTTAGCCGCACACCTGCACCACCACCTCTAACCCACCCAGCCAAGCCAACTGAAAAAAAAACCGCAATTCACCCAAAACTGGCACTTGGTCGCGTCTCTCTCGTCTGTGTTTGCTTTTTTGGCATACAAAGAAATACACATTAATTTTTTTCGTACAATGAATATTCCCAAAAATTGGTGAAAATACAACAAACATTATTGTTTACACATACGACGAGACGGAACATTTTTGTTTATGTTGATAATCTAATATATGCTGACGTATATATATATATATATTTTTTTTTTTGCCTTTTTTATGGGGGGAAGACGAATTCTGGGTCTGCAGGTTGTGTGCGTTGGCATTTTGTTTTTTTTGTTATTTTTTTTTAAATTTTTGTTTGCGTCTACTTTAAGCCACCTGGCCACTAGGCGATCGGTAAATGGTCGAACGATTGGATCGATTGGTGAATCGATGTGATCAAGTGATCGTGCCAAGGCTGTGAGCTGTCTGTCTGCATTTATAAATAAATTGTGGCAATTAAATAAATAAAATGGATGCATATGCATGCATTTTTTTAATTGTCAGTGTGCCCCGACTGTTTCTGTTCTGTCTGTAAAACGGTGCACGTGTCGTATACGTAATACGTTATAAACTCACCTTTTAGCCCATTAACTCAGCCAGTCAAGCACAGACTGGTGTTTCACGATTAAACTTTGATTCTAGAATCGAAATTTATGGGTTTTATTTTATACAAATGTTGTCAAGCAGAAAATCACCAAACCACTAAAAATGTTTTGTCTTCAGAGAAATTTTCGACTTTTAAAATGATTAATTGTATATTTATAAACATAAAGCCTTTTTAAAGCTTAGTTTATTTTTTTTTAAATAGATATTGCTTAGAAACTCAATTACTTAAAGAAATGAAGAAATAAATAGAATATTAAAATTTATGCAGTGCAAGGAATTAAACAAATTAATTGACTTTTAAAGATTGAAGATTTAGATAAATCATTAAAATGATTTTGTATATATTCGGATAGGATTTTATTTCACAGAATCACAAAACTTTCACTTAAACTGCTCGTAAATATTTTGACTACCTTGATAAAACTCCTGCTTGGCTGGCCTGCCTGCAATCGAATAATGTTTTCAGTGCTTATCAAATTAGCGAACTTCGAGGAAACTAAGAGATGCATCTGGTTCTTGCGGCTTTATATATAGGGTATCACCTACATTTGTACATAAATTGACATTCTGGTGTTAGTCATTAGCTGGCTGTTTAGCTGCGCGACTAGTCTTGACTCATTGCTTCTGTTGGCAGCTGCAAAAGCGATCGCTGCTGCTGCGACTACTACTGCTGCAAATGCCGCTTCTGCTACTGCTGCTGCTGCTGCTTCTGCTTCTGCTTCTGCTGCGACTGCTGCTGTTTGGGTTGCTGTGATAAGCAGACTGTGGCGAGACAACAAAAGACAACAACGCAGACAAGTTTGCATTTACTTTACATGTACTGAGTGCCTTCTCCTCCTCCTCTCCACTGTCGGCTGACATTGTTGTTGTGATTTTATTCGCCTGTGATGGTGCCTGCTTTGATATTTTTAGACACCGCCAGTCAGCCTGCCGTGTCGCAAAAGCATCAAAATAAAAAATAAAAATAAAAATAAATAAAAAAAACGCACACAGAAAAACTAAAGAAAAAGAAAGGCGGACGCAAAGGCAAATGGCGTTGGCACATCGCACACACAAATCGCATCGCCTCACATCTCTCACATGGCTGGCCAGACAATAAGTCTAGTCGGGCATCGATTCAGATTCAGATTCAGATGCTGATTGCGAAACATACGATGGTATTCACCCAGTTCATTCAATATTTGCCGCATCTGATGATGCATCGATCAGTTGGCACACGGAAAAAAATCAAGCTGGCGGTTAAAAAATATATTCTCTATAAAAAAAAAAGAAAACAGAAAGACTGAATATTAAGCCGAAGTGTCATTTCAATGAAATACACATTTTAATGTTGAGGATAATAGTACAAATATATTTTAAAATGTATTGCTTCAATTAAAATATTTCTAGGCTAAATTATGCAAAGGCTAAGTAAAGCTTTGGTTGTTTGGTAGTAAATATATTTATTGAATTGACTTAATATATTTGTAGACAAATTGTTTACTTTGTCGCTCAAAAGACATTTTATCAATTCCCATCGCCTATATGTCATTAAAACCTTGAAACAATTTTTATGTCTATATATATAGATAACATTTCTAATACTGATACTGATTTTAATTGATTGGAAATATATATTTCGTGTTCCACTTTATTCTGAGTTTACCAAGAAAACGAAACCTTTAAAAACCGAACATGATATGGCAAATCTTTCTCGGCGTGCACCAAGTTCGATTTATCATCGAATGCAACAGGTACACCAAACAACGGGGCAATGGCACCCCAAAGATTTCTCAACGCTAATGAATTTCCTGGCTGCTTTCGCACTTTGAAAGGAGAATGCTCTGCTGCAATGGCTGGCAGCTCATTAAGCCAGCTATTGACTGGCTAAAGATGGAACAATGGCCAATACAAAGGCCCCTGGCTCGAATCATAACTCATTGAACTTTTGCGGGCAGCAGCAGCCGTTGAAACATAAAAAGTGTCAATCAGTGACAACGCTGTGGCAACGTTAGTGACGCCTCCAAAGTCCCATTACAATGCCATTTTTATGGACATACTGCCGAAGGCAAAGATGCGGCAGGAGAAGATGCAGCAGCAGCAGACGTCAGGGTCGTAAATGTGGTAATAATAGTCGCCGAGGGCGAATGCCAACGTTTGCTAGTTGCGGTCGGGATTTTCCGAGGGTAAGAGCTGGGTGTATCATGCACTCAGAGAATATCGAATTCAATAGAAATAGACAACCGTCAGCGTTTTATAGTCTCGGGAATTTTATTTGCTTAAATTAAAACTAAACAAATCTATGCAGTGTTTATATACAATAATATTATTCTTAATATAAAATATTATTATGTTTTAAGACACAAAAATTACATTATCTGCTAATATTTTGACATTGTTAATACTATTACATTGTAATTTGAAATAGTAATAAATTTATGAATTATTTTTTTTTTAAAACAATCCTTTTTTGTATTTGGACCACTTAAAAACTATGAAAAACAATCGAAACAAAGAACCATACAAATTATTCAGAATTATATTTTAAATCATAAGTAAATCATTACTTTGAATTTTTTTAGTTTAAATACTATTGGCCTTTAGATTTTTGTCAGTGTTGGGGGAATGGAATGCTGGGTCGTGGGCTTGGCGGGTTCACTCGGGCCATTGAATGGTGTCGAAAAGCAAGACATAAATGTCTAACATATGTTCGGGATAGCTTTCTGAGTTGGCCGACGATGCGACCCGACAGGTCTATTACCTAAAGCTTGTGACGGGTTATTGGACGCCTTTTGTGTCACTTAGTCAGCTAAGCTCGACGATCATATCCTTCGAAACGTGCCGATTAATGATTTAAATAATGCCTAAAAAATGTCAATCACATTCACACTACCACTGTATAATGGTTCCACATGTTCATAGACATGTTTTTTTAATAATAAAATTTGAACCTCAAAAATAGTTAGTAAAGGAGATATCACCGATCCTATAACTATATAAACATATCCTAAAAGTATTCCCAGAATCGGACAACTATATACAATAGTTGCCTTAGGGTCGATGTGAGAAAATGGGTCATTCAACATAACTCTGGTGTTTTTCAAGACAATTAGCCGAAGCTAGCCTTCCCTTTCTTGGTTTAAAAGGTATTTCTATTTTTAAAAATTAAATCTTCAACAAATTGGTAACTAATATTAGTTGTAAGCTGAGTATTTCTATACATTATCCACTTAATTGAAAGCAAATAATCAACAGTGGGTAGTGGAAGACGCATTACTTCGGTCGATAAATACAAATCCTTGATGAAAACATGGCCCTGGGGTAAAAAATCAGTTAGGAGATAGTTCACAGCTTTTGAAACTGAAAATTTACCTGATAGGGACAAGTGTGGTTCATGTTCGAAAATTCGTTGTACAAACTGAACAAAAATACGCCTACGGGATTGTAGGACTTTCTCAGATACTGACAACAATTGATCTTGGCATTCAACAGCCATGGCTTATAGCCACTCTCCCTCTTAAAAGCCGTGTGGTGGGCCCAAACATCATTAGTTGGGTGGATAAAGGTAACATTGACATTTAACAAAATCTTTTGCCGACTAAACGCACTGATTTATCACTATCCAGGATTTATTGTGACTGGCGCAGACCACATTTGTCAATTTAAACGTAACAGAGTCCTAGAAAATAATACCTGTTGATCACATTCGATATTTTTGATTTCCAAACTTACAATTGGTTGGAATCCCAGTATGTTAAATATGCTAAGTACAGCGAGAATATTTAAGTTTGATTGCATGATTCCTTTTCTCCCAATGAACTGTATTGATTTGGACCTGTGATCGGCTTATATAACAAATAGAAATAACCATTAAAAGCTCACTGATGACAATTTTGTAATTCAAACAGTTTTTAATTATCTCTTATAGGATATTCGATTTTTTGTATACCCTTGCAAAGGGTTTTATAATTTTGTCCAGAAGTTTGAAATGCAGTGAAGGAGACCTCCGACCATATAAAGTATATATTTTGATATATTGGGCACACTTTTGGATCTTCTTGAACTCGGCTTATTCTGCCTCTATATAAAGGATGGCAGTGCAACCGTCAATCATTTAATGCTTGGCCAAATCCATAAATTAAAATTAAAACCATTTTTAATGGGCTCTTTTTGTGGTAGATGAAATATAACTAAATTGCACTCCATTTAAATTAAATGTTATATAGCGTGACCACATTGTATTTATGGTTTGGACCTACTGATGATTTTTATATCAAGGTATAAATGCCTGCGATCTCCAATAATTTCAGTTTGTTTAATATTTATATACAAAATAAAATAATATTAAATTAATATTTATTGGAACATTTGTATAACGAAATACCAAAAACAGTGCTCTTAAATTTCTAACTTTCGTCCTTAAAGTTTAAGGACACAATTGTTTTCATACCAATGTTATTTCAATTATTTAAAAACGAAATATATGGTTTAAAATGAAAGAGAACCGCTTAGGGTTTTTTAACTAATTTATTAAATAAAATAAAAATTATAAGATAATAATTATAATGGGTAGCAGTTCAATCTCAACTATTGGTTATAAATTAAACTCAGTGGTTCTGTCTTTCCTTTAGCTGCCATAGGAAAAATGGACAAATATGTGATTTTGATTGATTGATTGATATTTTATTCTTGGGAAATATAATTTTTATAAGCATTAAAGCCAATTCAGAAATTTAGAAAATTGTACCATTCTTCCTAGTGGCTTGTAAGGATATTTTAATCTTCGGGGTCCGAAGCAAGATATCCTTCCTTGTGGAGCCCTTATTTAGAAACAACTGGTATCCGAAAGTTGGTGCACTCGTCAATATCATTAATTCGTATTATAATACAAATAATTTTTGATTGTACTTGTTTAGGAATGGAGTTCCCAATCCATCTCTGTAAATTTTAAAATATTCAAAAAAACAAAAATTTTCGTGTCGAGATGAATAGCTGACAGATGCTTTAAAATATAATGGTATTTATTTGAACAATAATAGAATATGGTTGTATTTCACAATAGATTTTCCTGGAATTGAAAGCTAAGGTTGATCCCAAGCTGGCGATTTCCGCGGAAATAATAATCTATTGCCCACATGTAATTTCCAGTGGGAAACGGAAGGGGAATTGTTTCTGTAGTTAGATGCAAGCCTTGCACTAAAATTTCTCCCTTTAAAACAAAATTCCACATTTTATTAGGGGTTAAATCAACATAAAAAAGTACTCACTGTAAATGGACAGGTATGATTAATGTTAGTAAACTTCCGGTAAGATTTGAAGATCATGATGGCAATAGGATCAAATGGTTTCCTCATGAACTTGCAGGCATCATATATTGAATTCATGAGGAAAGGCTTGTAGCCAGTCTCCCTTTTAAATAGCTGTTGGTGAACGCGAACCTCCTTCGTCGAAGACTGGATGAGTGTGATGTTCAAATTGAAGTGTACATACTGCCTGCTGACCGCCTTTAGCCGACATTCATTAAACCTTACCCAGGACTTATTGTAACTTACACAAATCACATTGCTCCATCTCATTGAAGCTGCATCCTAGTAATCAATAGGTAAGATTTGAACGATTTTGGAAAAAATTCTCAAAATTCATACCCCGGGATCGGAGAGGAGGTTGAAATACAAAATTATTAACGCGAGTATGGCTGATATTTTACGCATATTTTTGGATCCTCTTGAACTCGGCTTTGTCTGCCTTTTATATAGAGGGTGACAGTGCAATTATTAATCATTAAATGCTTGGACAAATTCATTAGTTAAAAATCAAATCGTTTCTAATGGGCACGTTTTAATTAAAATATGATTAAATTGCTTTTGTTTAGGAAGTCCGACTGGAAAAATCTGGAAATATCCAAATAAATCAACCACATTTCGTGTCTACTGTATACCAAATCCCTTTAAATTAAATGCTATTTAGCGTGAAAAAATATCTATTTATATGGTTTGGACCTATTGATTATTTTATCAATTATAAATGCTTGCGATCTCCATTAACATCAGTTTGAATTATTTTTCAATTATAGATTTTCTCTACATTTTTTTTTTAACTATTGAACATTTTGTGGAAAAAAAATAATTACAAAAAAGTATTCGACATAATGTGTTTGTCTTTATTAGATCAGAAAATATAATATAATATAATAATAACAAAATATAAAAAATCAGTGCTCTAGAATTCTCAACATTCTTCGTTGAATTTTAAAGACGATCAATTTAACATCCCAATCTTGTTTTTTATTGAGGAAGTCAAGAGAGTTTCCCTATTGTTTAGTTTATTACCCACCAGGTCGTCACCACAAATCCCACTGATCAACCTGATCGAAATTGCATAGTGGATATTAATTGAATTGGTTATGTGATTTTCAAAACTTAAAAATCAAATCAATTGCGATAATATTCCGTTCTTGTCAAAGTTTTTACAACTAAACCTACATGTTCAAAAGTGTTTAAAGTAACTTTTTTTTGTTACTATATATCAGATAAAAATTAATAAAAATATACTAAAATAACGTGACTATTTTCGATATCTATTCCATGTCGATTGGATTAAAATTGTTTTTTTCCGATTGAACTACTTATAAAAAAAGAAATGAGAGTAAAGACATCCCACTAAATGTCTCAAATTAATGCCCGAAAAAAGATTGTCAATGGAGGAAAGCTCCTTACTATTCATCCCCACAGATGGCTCAAGTCAGGGACACAATAAGGTGCTGAAAGTCAAAAGAGTTGTGTGCGGCAAATGCCTCATTATACAAATTGCACAAGGAGACGACGACAGAGGATCCCAGACACAAAACGAGAATGAGAGCGAGAACGCTAAGAAGTCAACTCAAAGGCCGCTGAAAGATACCTTTGGAAGCCGCAAAGACATTGATGGAATGACTGACAGACCTCTCGCCAATCCCTGCCACTGAATTCAAATTCAAATGAAGCTGCAGCCGAGCAAAAGAATCTATTAAGATATTATCAGCAGAAGGATTTCTGGGTTCAGGAGGGGAAATCAGTACAGCCATGCAATTGTTGCAGACAATTTGGGTCGGGAAGCGTCTCCGGGAGGCAGTCCACAATTGCGGCCATTAGTGAGGAGATCGAGGGGAGAGAATCAGCAGCAGACTCAGTCGCAGTCGCAGTCTCACTCGCAGCCTGTCTGATGCTGATTCTGATTCAGATGCGGATTCTGGCGACTCTGATTCCGAGTCTCTGAGTAGGGTAGTCGATGCCAAAGCAACCCTTTTTCTTGTCTCGGCCCGGCGTGTGTGCGTGGTTTTTTTTTTGTAGACATTTTTCGTATGACAACGACAAATATTTGCCGGATAATATGAATAACAAAGCTGAAGGCAGAAAAGGCGAGTGAAGAGCCCTGGCTACATCAGAGGGCCAACAAGGGGGGCGTTGCGGGTGGCACGGTGGTTCGGTGGTTCAGTGGTTTGCACTGGGTCTGTCGGTGGGTGGTGGTTGAGGGCCGAACAACGGGGTGGTTAGCCAGCCAACCTACTTAAGCCGCAGTTAGAGTTCCAGACTCTTGTCTCACCACTCCCCGAATTTCATTCTGCACAGATAAAAATGCGAGTATTATTGGATCTTGAACAATCAACGGAGATGCGATGATCTGAATTTTTGAGTATTTTGAAAATTATATTCTTGAAATATTTTTAGTATCTTTAAAAAATCAAAAATTTTAAACATAAATTTTAATCTATGTTCCTTATTCTAATTTGAACATATTTGAGAATGATCCGAATTAAGGAATACAAATTACTATTACTTATACACATTCTAATTGATTTGGCAGAATCAACATTTAATAATAAAATATATTGAATTAGGTTTTCCACGGTATATATGTTTTTTCAGATATATATTCATATATTACAGTGAAACCTTTTAAGTATTTTGAAAATATTTAAATTATTCTGGTCTGGAAAAAAAATCATAAAATAAATTATTGTAGATATTATCAAGTCTAATCAACTAATAATCGAGTTTTTCCGGGCTATTCCAATAATCCCTATTTAATTATTTATATAAATTTTCCCTCAGTGTGATTCTGATTCTGGCCGGGGCCAGACGGCTACAACTTAAACTAAAAGGCTGCGCCACGTTGTTGCTCGTTGTCGGTGATGTTGTTGCTGCCGCTGTGTTGTTACTGCTGCAGTTGTTACTGGTGTCTTGTTGATGTTGTTGTTGTCGCCGGTGTCTGAGACGCAGACAACTTCAAAATGGAACGTAGCTGGAGCCGGAGAATAACTCCGGTGGCCCTAGTCTCTACTGCTGACTGGCTGGCCGGACGACTGCCTGACACAAAAGTGCTTTTGTTGCAAAATTTAGTGAAGACGAATACAATGGGGACGGGGTAGCGAAGAGATTTTGCTGGGGCAAATGAGACATAAAAAGCTCAGGAGAAAGTAATGCTTAAAAACAGAATAATTAATGCTGCTGAATGTTGTAAACAGAATCTGGAAAGGCGGGGGACTTGCATAGCTGATGGAGTTATTAATCATGTATTGTATTTCCATAAAAATAGCTATGAATTATTAATGTTTTGCCGGAGTAATATTCAAAATTTGATCTTTAATTTAGAATTAGTTTAAAAAGTAGCCAAGGTCGCATCCTATATTTATAACAACTTTCTTAGGTCACTTGGAACTTTAAATGAGTTTGCCAAAGTCCCATTTTCGCAGTTTGCCTTTTTAAGATGTTTTGTATCCTTTTTAAGGGGCAAACATTTTGGAAACTTTGACAATGAAGCCAAGGAGATATCGTTTTGAAATAAATATATTCTTTTCCGTTTGTCAGTCTGTATGTTTTAAAAACTTTACACAAAATCGGATATATATAGCGTATAGATATATTGATATAATTGCATTATATCTAGAGTCATTAATAATTAACTAGTTGCGATTCTAATTACAAACAAAACGATTGGTAATTAATCTGACAAAGAAACGATTACTCCGTGAAGTAAACATTCCTCTCTTATTTTTGTCCGGCATTTATAGAATTTAGTTGGCAGTTAGTTGCCTGCTTTTGTGCCACTAAGCTGACTGATGCGACAACGCCATGCCACAAAAGGCATTGCCCCTTGTCAATAAGCCCATAACCCCGATCTTTTCTGGACACAAAAATTGCCCACTGTCTGGGCATCGGACAAGGGAACAAATAAAAAAAATTCGAAATTCAAAAAAACTGCAAGCTGAAAAACGTAAATTCGAAAAAACCCAAGTGCAGAGTGCAGCGACAAAAAATATAAAAAAAAATTGCATGCTGAGCTTTGCTTGTGATTTCGTTGTTGTTGTCCCTCTCCTGCGATGCACTTCAGACGACGACGACGTCGCTTTGTTGCAGCCCAACAACACACAATCGACACACAGACAGAGGGGGCAGGGAGGGACAGGGAGGGGTGCAACGGGGGCATGAGCAGGGTCGGCGGGGAAACGGGGTGACGACAACAGACGGGGTCGAGAAGGGTTCTGAGGGGTGTAGAGGGATTTTTAGCAAGGGGGGTGCAGAACTGCAGACCGTGGCAGACAAAACAATATGTTTGTTTGGATTATATCCTCCATCCACACACACACATACACACACACACACATGCAACGCACACACACAGATACACACGCACACCGCTGCAGCGATGCGACGACGCTTCTTTGTATGCGCAAACAATTGGAGCAGGCGGAAGTTGCATGGCGGCGGCAGTGGCTGCGACGACGGTTGCACGGACACAACCACTGCCAGGGAGGAAGAGAGAAAGAGAAATCGAGACAGAGAGGGCGAGACTAAAAGACTGAGAATCTGAGGCCGAGAAACAGAGAAAGAGAGGGAGAGGGCGATAGCCAGTCACGACCGAACACCCCATGGTGCACCTTGAAAATGCGTTTTTTGTTCGCAGCTTCAGCTGGCCCTACAACTACAAACGCCTTGATTAACTGTCAGTAACTGAAAAGTGATTTAATCAAGCGAATGTCCAGCCACAAAAAAATACAAATCAAGTCCAAAAGCCAAGTGTCTTTAATCGAACTATAAGATACTCTGTAAGGGGTAATTCTTATAATGATTTCAGATCTCAAACTTGATTTTTGCAGTATACCCACTATTCTCGTACCCATTCTTAATCAAATGCTGCAATTAAAGTTTGCTTACAACTTGTGACACCCCACTCTATAAAAATATCCCCCTTAGCTTTAAAATTAAGAGGTATGTACAATCGAGTAAAAGATGGCAACAGGAGCATCAGCAACATGTGCTCCATATGGGGCTGGGACCCCGGATTCAGATTGAGGCTCAGACTGAGATTCAGATTTAGAGCCAGAGCCAGAGCAGATCAGACACCGACACGAACTTGGGGCAGATCGCTGCCAGCCGCTCGACTCTCAAACACCCCAGCAGCCCAGAGCACATCAATCAACTTGAGACTGCTCCGCTCATCTCTGCTCTGTTCTGGCGGTTTCCGTTCTCCGGTCGGTTTCCTTAAGTGAGCATCCTTCAAGCCGTAGCTTTTAGTCGAAATCCACTTGCATCTCGGCTGCAAGTCAACGTCGCCCATATTTGACATGGCCATAATTACAGTCGAGCAGACGACTCGACTCGACTCGCGACTTGCAGCTGGACATGGACATGGGCTTGGGATTGGTACTCGGGACTGGAATTGGGGACTTGCAGCTTGTTTTCGAGCGCGTTTTTTTTTTTTAAGTTGTTGCCGTTCCACCATTTTAGCGAAAGAAAGCAAATGACGCACAGTGGGTTGGAAGTGGTTTGAAATGGATATATTATGTGGAGACAAAAAAATTGAATAATATTTTATTATTCGATTCCTCTTCATGTTTTCTAGTATATTTTAGCTCAGAAATATTATGCGGTGGTGTTTCCTATAGTACCAAATATTTTAAACATTTATATTTAATTATTTATTTTATATATTTAAATTCAGAAATATGCGGTGATATTTTTTATTAAATATTTGAAATATTTGATTTTATTACTCATTTATTTGGGTTTGGTATTTTATCCAACAACACAAACAACAAATTTACTTAATCAAACAAGAATTGATTTAATTCTATTTTGTAAAAGGATTTTATGAAAAATAATTTTATCATTCGTATTTCTCGTAAATAAAACTTTATTGAAAATGTATTTCTTACATTTTTCCCCTTTTAACATTAAATTTATTAGCAACAATTATTTAGAGTCGAACCCTTCCACCTAATTAAAATATATTTCAAAACTTAATTTAAAAAACAAGCCACTGTGCAGGCAAACATCGGAGTACATCTGCAAGCAGCCTATCAATTTTTGACGAGACAATCTCAGAGTCCAAAGGGGGCAGTGCAAAAAAATGCAGTCGGAGCAATTGGCCAGCCGACCAGGGGTCGCTCGAGAGGTGAGTTCACTGTGATGGTGAGGGGTTGGAGGAGGGGCGGAGATGGGGCTGCGGAGATACGAAGGGGTACAGAGGGCGGCAGACGTCTGCGGTCTGTGCATAAAATTACGATAAGTGCAGGCAAGGCCACAGTCCAGAGGGCAGGCTCACCTCACCTCACTTACCTTCCCCGTTGATTTCTCTCCTCCCTCAATTCCCAGATGAACTGTTGACTGTTGGGCTTCTCCCGCTTCTTCTTATTCTCAGTATTCTCCACTTTCAACTCTCGGGAGAAACGCCATTGTCAACGTTTGCTGGCTGGGTATGTGTGTGTCCTTTTTCCTTGCCTTACATAAGCCTATTTGCTTATTATCCTATTAAATGCCAGTCCAAAAAAAGTCACGAAAATCGTACACCGAAAAAAATGAACAGCCGAATATGTATTTCTTAAACAGATTACATAAAGATCTTCAAGTTTTAAAAATAGTTTTGATTTAATTTACAAAGGCTTCGAGTTTTGGATATTTTGAGTTTTAAAAATGTGTGTGAATGTGCTAATAAAATGTATATTAACGTGCTTTAATATAAATAGTTATAATTATTTTAATTTTTCATTTTTTATTTTCATAAATATATTTTACATTTAATTCAAATAACACATATATAAACAGAAATATAATTGACAACACGAATTGAGTCGAGATGTTAAGTAAATTAATGGAATAAAATATAACACGTAAAATTACATATTTGATAAAAAAAAGAGAATAAAATATTATATGTACATATATATTTGTTTTCTGTGCAAGGATGAAGAGCGCAAGGAGACGACAAAATAACCTGAGAAAAAGTCGAACAAAGCTTAAGAAAAGGACACTTGTATGTACCTTCTGTGCAAAGGATACACAAGTGTCTCATTAAAAGAAATAAAGGACAAGCCAAGCGCCGACGAAGTCCTTAAAGTCAACTTGAATCCCTACCAAAAGACAAGGACGGCAGGCTGCAGTGCGAGATAGAGCAAGATAGAGGGCAGACTGCCCCTGGTGCAGGGAAGGGCGATTGAAAGACAGTCGCAACATGAGCGACTTTCAAGGACAACTACAACAACCGTCGCCAGCAACAACAAGTGCCAAAAAAAATCAACGAAACTGCGCTATTAAGGCAATTTTTTCGGTTGGAATCCAACCAGCTCCCTTACTCCCTCCGCTCCCGAAAGCCTGCTCATGATTACAGCGTCGCCTCCAGACGGCGAAGACTTTGAGCAGGGATGGGGAGATGGAGGAGAATTGTGGATTTGGAGACTGGAGCCAAGAGCCAGTAGACGGGAGACAGGAGACAGGCGACGGGTCGCAAAGTGGCTCAATGTCAGACGCAGACACGGGCACAGACAGCGATACACAGACACCAGACGCCTCAAAGTGATTCAAATGCTCGGCTCACACACAAGCCCACACCACATCCATGCCACATCCTACATCCCATATTCCATGCCCACATATCCCGCCCTTCCCCTAACTCCTTGGTTCGTTTCTCTTCAGTGCCACATCGATGCAATGCGCCCGAAGTGCATGGAGATTTTTGGGTGATTTTATTAAAGCTCGACTAGGGAATACTACTCAATTTTATTTCAAACCATAAACAATAAAAATATGTTAACAATATCTATTATTTAAATTCTGGAAGTTCCAAAAATGAAAGAGTTTTTATAATAGAACTTTAAAAAAATTTAGTAAAACCTTAATAAATATATTATAAATTATTATCAAATTTTGTAAACATACCCCCAATAAATTTCATAAGGATATATCCCCCTTACGACTTTTTCGATTTATAATATTAATTAACTAAAAACCCTTTCTTTTAAAGAAGAAAATGTTAATGTAATTTTTATCAGTTTTCGTTTTTATTATTTTTTTGTTTTGGGCCTTGGATACTATAATCTATTTATTTAAATTTTCTTATCTGTCAGTAAGTAAACTACTAACTACTAACCAGACTAAACGGTAGATTAACCAAAAATAGATGTGGAATTTGAGCTTGGCACTTGTTTTCCTCCAAACAAAGTTATCGTTTTTATAAAGCTTTGTTGGCTACTCTCTTTAGACTTATACGATTTAACTGGTATTAACATTCGGATAAAAAGAAAACTTTTTATCTCAACAAAATTGCAGTTATCTTTATTTTGCTTGTTTAAATATTAATACTTAATCCATTCTAGTTCAAATCTCACACACTACGAACTCATTATACCCTTTACTTCTAGCAAATACGGGGTGTGCTAAAAGCTCTCTGTTAAAGCCTGAAAGGGATGGACTGTGTCTGGCCTCTCTCCATGTCTTCCCCCTCTCACTCTCTCTGCGTCTCACCGACTCTCCGGACTTCGGTGTTTCATTGTGCTTGTGTGCAGCAGCAACAGCAGCAGACGCATGAAACAAAATACCGAAATTCTATGCGTGACCTTGAAAAGTATTCCTCATCGGCTGCTTTCTGCAGCGGAGACAAACCGACAACAGCAGCAACAACAACAACAACAGAGCAGCAGCAGCAGCATAACATAAAGTCTGCTCCTGCTTCTGTCGGTGGTTGTTTGTGCTTGTATTGGTATTGGTGTTGCTGCTTCGCTGCCGTCATCAGCTTCGCTTTCTGCTGTCGTTGTTGTTGTTGTTGCAGTTGCCGGTCTGCATTTTCCTTGTTGTCTGCTTGTTGATGATTTTTTATTTGATTTGGCTGCTCTACACTTACCCTTAAAAAAAAAAAGGAAAAATAATTAAGCAAACGTTTCACTTAAATCTCAATTTAATAGCTTACATTTCCAAAATCAAAAAGGTATCAATTAAATGAACCATAAATAACTATTTTGTAAAAATGTTTAAGTTTATATCAATATGTAAGTTTGAACCTATAAAACACAATTAACTTAGATTTTTTCTATATAATCGAAATCGATGTGCACTTCATTATGTTGAGAAGAGCTTCGTATAGTTATATTTGAGCTGAAATATCGAATAATATTTTTGAAAGTACATTTTTATTTTCAATGTTTTATATAAAACTAATTTTCCTAACTATGTGTATTATCAAATTAATGTGAGTGTAATATCTCGTCGTTTTATTCTTATTTCGAAAATAATTTTCCCATTTTTTCTGTAGAACTTTTTGTGTGTCGTATGGTTGATATCGGTTTTTGTGCAAAATTTATTTATTTTTTTTATGCGCCACAAAATTGCGACTCCAACTCGGTTTTCGGTCTCCTTGTTCCTTTGGGGAACAACCATCACCGACCCCACCCCTTTGGTTCTCCGCTTGCTTGCATTTTGACGTCAGGCGCCTATTTTTGTTGCAGTGCAAAGGGAAAAATACATAAGAGAGGCAAACAATCACAGAAGAGCTTCGGCCAGACATGCAAGAGGAAAAAAATGACTCAAAGAAAACACATTGAATTGAAAGTCAAAGGGCTAAAACGAGAAATCCCGGGGCTAGTGGGGAGAGAGGGGGCGGGGATGGAGTGGGTTTCCAGTTTTCGGATCGTGTAATTGCATTCGCCGGCAATCAATTGATAAACGGTCTATCTGCGAGATACATTCCATTATGCTTAATAAATTTCCAAGAGAAGGTAGTTGTTATTCTAATTGGCCAGCGATTAAGAGTTATGAATTAAATGCCACAAGAACCTGTTCTCTCCGCTTTATTTTCCATCTGATTTTTGTTTTGTTTTTGCATTTAAGCTGTCCTTGAAGACCTCTGCGCATGCCCAGTAGCCGATGATGAAGTTGATGATGATGTGGCTGCTTCTGTTGCCGTTTTGGGCCAGCTTGTTTATAATTAGCATCTTGCTCGATTGCCCGTCAGTGGATAAGGCTGTGTGTGTGCCCAAGATTTATTGTGCCCGGCAACAGGATATTGAGAGATGTGCTCCCCCAAAAGAATGGCAGACAAAACATCCTGCATTCTAAACGTACGAAAAAAAATACGAGAAAAAAAGTTTTCAAATTGCCTTTGCAGAACGGTCCACATGTTGCACGCTGCCATGTTACAAATGCACATAAATTTCAATGTAATCACATTCACATGTCCAAGACTCCTCGGCTTCCTGTTGCCTTTTTTCCCCCTGTTTTCTCGATTTTACTCTGGCATTATGCTCCTTTGGACCCCTTGTCCTGTCCTCTTCTGATTTTTTTCGTTCAAGGGTTCAGGCTACATTTCATTCAATTTAATTCGCTGTAAACGCTACAACTCGATTGTTTTTTTTCAGAAGATTGTGCGTGAGAATAGAAGGGTAAATTGTGAGTTCGCTTCGATTAAAGAGTCAAAAAAGTTTGAAAAATATCATGTCGAATGGGATTGGCATTATTTTTCGAGAATTCACTTGTATAATGTTTAATGAGTATCTGACAAAAAAAAAACATTTTCCTATCATTTACATATATGTATATGTATATTATAAATATTATAAGTGACTTATTCGGGTAAATTTCTCTAAAAAAGAGGAGGGACTTCTTTTTATCTAGGAAATATTACGATTCTAATTAAAAAATATTATAAGAATCTTTTCTGTAAACAAAAAATTGTTGGCTCGGACTTTTGATAGTTTTTTTTTTGTATAGCAAATTCTACAATTATTAGAATACATTTAAATTTAGTCTTTTAATCGAAATTTGGTATTATTTTAAATCCGCTTTTAAAACATTTCGTATGTTCGAAGTATAAATTCCTCTAATAATTAATAAAATAAATTAATATAGTAAATGCAAATAAGATTATGTTATTTTTTATTTGGAACTTGTTTTATTGATAGCACTCCCTTTCTTATTTTTTCCTTGAAGAAATCAACAAAATTAATCAACTTGAAAAGGAAAACCAATTGGTATTCCAATTTAACTATTAAAAAAACGAATCAAATGAAATAAATTAAAATAAACCCAACACCTTCTCAAGTTTTTCATGGTAGACCCCTAAAAGCAGGCCACATCTTCATTAACACCAAAACCCCCAAACATTGCGATATGCAATTGCATTTCGAAAATACTCAAACCGTCTGACCACACAACAACAAAAAAACAAAACACGAAGCGAAATAGCCAACGAAATTAGGGAAACTTTTCAATGCCAAAACCCAGACAGACAGGCAGACATGAATGGAATGAGTTTTGGTTTTGGTTTTGGGATGGAATGGGTTAAAAGCCGCCTGGTCCAGCGCATGTGAGGGGGTTGCTAACTGTCTGGGCCTAAGGTGGAATTCACTTTAGTGTTTTTTTGTTCTATTTTTATTTTATTTTTTTTTTTTGAAAATTTGATTTGGAAAATGTGTCTGGCTGTTTGTGGGCAGGTTGAAGGTCATCAGGCGGCGGCAAATTAATCACGATATTAACTACCCTCCCATGCAATTGGGGTTTGGCCATATCCCACATAGACGCGGATGAGTTATGACTCACTGCGGCACTTGAATTGAATTTCAATTGCGGAACCTGTTGCCGCATAGATAAAAACGGTGGCCATATGTTTAATGACCAGCTAATTAGTTGGAGATATCACTGGGCAGGCCCCTGGGGAAAGGGTGAAACTTTTTGTCTGTCGCTGTCTGATTGACTCAAACTCAGACAGACTACCGAGTCTGATTCCGATTCTGATTCTGACTCTGGAGCACAATCAAAGCTGATGATTATACACAATAATGCAGAGCAACGGCAAACACAAAAGGAAAGTAAAACAGCCCAGACAGAGCCCGCCAGGCCAGACAGAGCGAACGAACCCCCTCACAATTTCCCTTGACTACTCCACTTCTACCCAATCCCAAAATGTCTGGCGGATGCTGCTGCTGTCGAACTGCAAGCGAATTGAGACTACAAAACGCATGAAATGTTTCACCGCCCACACACTGGTAGTTGGTGGGACAGAGAAAGGGTTGCACTGGAAAAAAAAATAGAAGTGTTTCCTAGAAAAGTATTATACAAATACATTTTAATTTAAATGGTCGGCTAGTGAAAGGGGGGACACGGGAGAATTATTATACAATTATTTACCAATTAAATGATCCAATTTTATAATAACAAATTATAACACTTTAAAATGTCTTCTGTTGTTTATTGAGTTTTTTCTTTAAGGAAAATCTTTAGATATTTATTCAGAAATTATTGTATATCATAAATTGTTTAATTTAAAAAAAGGTTTTCGGCGTTCTTTAATTAAACTCCATCTGAATACCACAATTTAATTTGTATAAATTATATAGATTTATACTTAGTGCTTAGTCTCTGGTATTATTTTACTCAGTGCATCCCCACGAGAGACACTCGTCGCATGTGCATCTAGCCCCATCTCGCTCCCGCGCCCGTTTATTGCGCCTTTGTGCAGGCAACAGAAAATAAAGTTTATGACTTTGACTGCCGACGGCAACGACGACGACGATGTCTGCACCGGCGACAACGACGGCGGCGTCTATTATTGCCGATTTTGCATTGTAGTTGTTGTTGTTCTTGTTGTTGCTGCTGCTGCTGCGTTACTGTTGACAGTGTTGTTGTTGCTGGGCGGCACTTGAGGCCTCGTCTACAGTGGGATGCATCGGTAATGGCAAAGTGGAATATCAAAAGGGGAATTTAAGAGCAGCAATTTCAAGATGGTTTTGGTTTTTAAAGGGGTTTTGCAATGTGATGGGAGAGATTCATTTTGTGGTCTAAGGACATTTTAAAAGTCGAAGTTAATGGGGAAATATTTTTCTACAAATTCATAAACTTTAAAAAGTAAGATACAACAAAGCTAATATTAATTTGTATCCTAAAAGAAAGTATTCGACACAAAAAAATATATTTTCATTATCTGTAATTTAAAAAAGTGTCTAAAAACAAACCAGAATTTGTTCAAGGCTTCAATGAAAATAAATATTTATCTGAAAGTTTAAGACATAAACTTATAACTTCCTAGTTTCTAAGGACTGTATTAACGTTTCCAACTACTTTCATCAATCAATT
This sequence comes from Drosophila setifemur, assembly GCA_021224005.1. Classification (NCBI taxonomy): domain Eukaryota; kingdom Metazoa; phylum Arthropoda; class Insecta; order Diptera; family Drosophilidae; genus Drosophila; species Drosophila setifemur. Next base: position 3,854,692 of record JAJJHY010008789.1, on the reverse strand, counting down.
TAACACAATTTAGAACTTTTGGAATAAAGAACAGAGTTCCTATAACTATTTGACTCAGCCACCTGACTCCCTCCTTTTATTTCCATCAATTTCTTTCCAAATTATAGCAAACTCACCTAGTAAATCACATTATCACGTGTAAGTCGCACTGCCTCACTTGGCAAACTTACATACTCTGACAAAAATTGAGACGACGGCGACAATCGAAAATGCCGCAGGCCACTCCAAAAAAACAAAACCAAATATATATATAAAAAAAAATCCAAAAAAAGGAGAAAAAAGCGACGACGACGACACGAGCGACTGCAAACAAAGCCAGAAGGCGTTGCGAAACTTTGGCGCGTCATTCATCCTCATCCACAGCCCTAAAACCAAAAAATAAAAAAAATATTGCACCCTCGAGCTTGCACACACACGCACAAGGACATAGAAACATAGACGCACACCCAGATACATAGCCACCCAGACACACAGACACATAAAGTCGCACATTTATAGCCCGAAAATTAAGTGAAGCGTAAGCTGAAATGCACTCCCACTCAACTTCGCCCCTTTTGCTTTTCGTCTGGCTCGCCGTCTGCCACTTGCCGCTGCATTAATGTTAGTCGGTCTGACTCTGTGTGCGTGTATATCTGTGTGTGCTTAACCTTGAAAAACGAACGAGTCCAGTCGGGCCCCCACTCCCCAAAATCCACCCCCTGATGCCCCAAACTCCATGGAAGTTGACAGGCCGGCGACGATTTTCATCCTCCAGCTGCGAGTTGAGTTGGTAAAATGAAATTTACGAAATGTGCTACAGTGGTCCCAGGGAAATTTATAGATATTTCATTCAGCATTTTTTTTTAAAGTCGACTTTATAATTTTTTTTTTTGTATTTTCCTTTAAACTTAATATATTGCATCAGTATTAAATAAAAAATAAAAACCGTACAAAAATCGAAAACAAAATGAATTTCCAAATCATTAAATAATATTCAATGTATACTATTAATTTATTTTACTCCTAAAATTATTATAAATTTTTTAAATAATTATATTT
>JAJJHY010008789.1:3835213-3853633 GCA_021224005.1 Drosophila setifemur | reverse complement strand
AAAAAAACAAAAATTATGGAAAATAATTTATTTTTGTACTAAATTTAAAAAAATTGTAAAGTTACATAATTTTATATATTCTCTTTCCATTCGTATAAAAGTCAAAGTTTCAAAAGAGTAATTTAACTATTAAGTTCAAAATTGCTTAAAATCAAAACCAAGCACTGTAAAAGTTCTTTTATTTTCTTTTTTTAATTTTATTTTATTATTTTTGCTTGTTTTTCCTCTTCATCATCGTCATCTTTTTGGGCATTTAAAGTAGCAGAAGCTGCGGCTGAGTTTTCGGAATTGAATTCAATATTTTTGCGGTGGGCGGGCGATTTCAAGGAGGGAGACTCGTCGCAGGAGAAGTGACTTTTGCACCCCTTTTCAGCGTTGCCTTGAAAGTCTGGCCAGACAGACAGACAGACAGACGGACTCAAGGGGGTGCAGAGGAGTTGGACAGACGGCGAGGTAAAGGGTTTTCCCCCTCACCGACCCCATCCCAAATTTTGATTGAGAAATACTTTGCGGACCCCTTGGGCCAAGTTAAAATGAATTACAAACACTTTTTGTTTGTCGTTGGCGCTGCTTCTTCTGCTTGCTGACTTTGCTTATGGATTGATGTTCCAGGAAAATGAAAATGTCAAAGTTGAGCTTAGGCCGGGGCCAAAAAGGGAAAAACTTATTATTATTATGAGATTTTAGCTAAATTGCAAGGCCCACGAGTTTTTGGGAACTTTCTAAGGAAAGATTGTAGACGTCTGAGCCATTTTTAAGGTAACGAAAGGCTTTTTAATTATGATTTGTGTTTAACAGAATTGTGTGTTTTTTTTGCCATTTATGTTATTTTTTTGGGAAGAATATCTTTAAAATCTTTTTTTTTTATATATCTTATATAATAACAAATAGAAAAAACTTTCTAATTTGTAGAAGAAGAATTTTGTAAAGAAATAATTTCTAAACAAAATGTTACGCGTTTAAAAATCTATTAATCTATTTATTTTCATTATTTATTCAATTAAGATTGTTAGAAGGAATTTTTTTTTAAAGAAACTTTAGCTCTTTAATCTTCTGTATCTTTCTTTTATATTCTGGGCAATGTTTTCTTGGACAATGTTTCCATCCATTTTTTTCTTGGGCTGTTGTTCTTTACCGATTCTCCTACTCTGGGGTACGTGGGCTTATTTATGAGTTTGTCTGCTCTCTGACAGCCAGGCTGCAGCTGCATTCGACTGCCCCCCTGGGCTCTCCTTCCTGTCCAGGATCATCGAATCCGCCACACGTCAGTTTCATTCTCCTCATCGCTCTCATCGCTGTCAACGTCAGCGTCGTCGCGCTGTCGCCGCCGCTCGCCAAATGCATCAATAATGCTTCCAGCGGATCCAATTGTTGTTGCTGCCACCGCCGCTGCAGTGAGTTGCAATTGTTGTCTGGCCCAAAAGGGGTGGCAGGAGGGGGATGGTGGCAAGAGGGGGCTGGAACTTTGACTGGTCCATCTGCTTGCCTCGCCGACGCCGCTCAAATTAATGAAAACTAATGCGACACTGAGAAATTGATGATTGCCGCCGTCGTCTGCAGAAACGACCACCATTACACTTAAAAAAATATGTTCCTTATAAAACTAATAACTAATAAATTTAACATTTTAGATTAGCTACAAAATTGACTTCTAAAAAATGTATGATATAAAATAGGATTTTGGTAGATTATCTATTCTGTGCATTTAATCTCAAACTATAGTATTACCATTTAAAAACCTGATTAGCGTGCATTTTCTAAATGCATACTTAATTTATATTAAATATGTAACTTATTTATTTTTGTTTAAATTTGTACCTTAACATTTTGTTTGTCTGTACCGCCCTTCAGACTCTCCATCCCCCTGCACCTTCTTATTTCTCCCTTTGCTTTTGGGGTCGAGACATTAAAAATGACTGCGACTGCGGCTGCTTTTCTGTTTGTTTATGTGTCTGTATCTGAATCCGTGTCTGTGTTGCTCTGTCTGCTGCTGCACTTTGGATCGCTTTTGGGGCAACAAAAGGGACCAAAAACAAGACCAGACGGTAACGGGCACGCTGGGTGCGGGGGGAGGGGGCAGGGGCCGACAGGGAGGAGACTGATTGATGCCGTCAAATAAAAATTTGTTGCGAGTGGCAAGCGGATCGGCCGGACTTGTTGACGCTGACCTGGGACTGTACTTGATAGTAACAAAAAAGCAGAACTTGAAAATAAAACCAAGACAGAAGATTAAGCGATATACTCGGAACTTAAACCCAAGATAATGTTTTAAATTCGTTTGAAATTTTAGTTTTGGGAAATCGGATTTTTATTATTACCTTTTTTACAACCTACTTTACCATTTCATTTAACCTAATATTAAATATTTCGATAGATATTAAATATGAGAAGATAATTTACATAATTAGTATAATGGAAAAATAATTCAACAATTCAATGACACAATTTAATTTTAAAATAGATTCAAAAATAAAGAAGATCTTGAAAATAAAACCAAGACACAAGATTAAACGATGTACTCCAAGCTTGAATTCGATAGAAATTTTAGTTTTGTAAATCAGATTTACATTATATCTTATTTTACTACTTTTGATTAAATTAAAAATATAAAAAATTTCATAAATATTTATAAATGATTTTAATATGTTGTTTATTATTTCTTTATTCAGAATAACGTACATATCGAAGCTTCTACAGTTTGTTGTGCTCGGTAAGTCTGTTTTAATTTTTACATTGTACTTAATACCTTTTCTAGCTTGCTTTGTCAACAATGTATTCAAATAATAACTTTTTTATGCGCAACTTTTTGCCAAGAGCGTTTTAAATCCGCTATTCCGAGAGTAATAACAGCCCGTGACTATTAAGTTGTCAAACACAAGCCACGAGATCTTTACATTGTGCGGCTAATGTAACTGTAACTCGGCTTCCGCTGCCGTAGCTGTTTTTGCCACTAATTCGACCGTGCTCACCTGCCCTACCTGTCGCCTACCTACCTACCTACCACCTCGCCCCTCACCTGTCTGCTTATCTGGCCCACAATTATTTTTCGCGAGCAGCGGAAAATTGTGTGCGCGCCTATTCATTGGATGACTCCACCACTTCCGACACAGTTGCTGCGGCGCTGCGCTTTTTATTTGACTTATGACGAGACTTTGTTCCCTATCTGTATTTTATTTTATTTAATTTTTTTAGCGACTGACTCTTGCTGGTACCACCACCAACAACAAAAAAAAAGGGTGGCGGGGCTGTGTTTGCCCTGGCCCGTTGTCTCGCTTAACTTTTTTATTGCCAGACGAAGCGCAAACATTTGCGAGTATTAATTAACGCTTTGTTGAAGTTTGCGCTTCGATGTCGCCACCATCCCAGACATCCCATCGAAGTAGACCTAGACGTTGACGTAGAAGTTAGAGTTTTGTCAAATGTGAGATGCGAGGCAAATATTGCGTAGCCGACCCGTTTCGCACCTACCTAACCCCCTGTACAAATAAAAAATAAACCCACTCTTAATATATTCATACCCCGTTTCGAGCCTCAGATTTAGATTGAGATACAGATTCTGTAGTCGCCGTCGTCGTCGTCGCTGTGGTGCTCACTCAATTATTCAGGCATAATAAGCAAATTGTTTTAATATGCATAAATATCTTGTACGCCATTTGGCAAACAAGTCAAAAACTGCCAGACAAACTGGCAGGCAGCCGTGCAGACAGACAGCCCCAAAGGGGGGCTGCGCGGAGGGCAGCGGGACAACAAGGGGCGACTGCATAATGCCCATGGGATATACAAAGGTGTGCTTACATATATTTAACCTTCAAGATCCGCAGACTAAATATGCCAGCAAACATTTCAGCCACCCATCGGACTGGCCACGTTGACTTTCCCAATGCCCTAATTTCAATGGAAAAATTCGGTTTGAATGGGATAAGGTAGGTCTTTTTGGGAATTGCAATATTCTTTATTACTTTTTTATATATTTTTTAATACCTTTTACAAAAGGAATTTCTTTGTTACTCTTCACAAGTTCTAACGAACTTTTCAATATATTTTCACAAAAAATTAATTGTAGCTGTCATCTTTGGATAATAAAGCCAATATAAAACAGTTAAAAAAATTTAATATTTTTTTAAAATCGTATTTACTATTATTTTCATTTAACTTTAAAATATGTAGTATGTAATATTAAAAATTGAATTCAATTATATATTTTATTTACTTTTAATTAACACATTTATTATATAAAGTTCAACTTTTTTATTGTAAGTGCTTAACAAGTTAATTTTTGTAAGTAAACTAAATTATTACTTTTTTTTTTAATTATTAGAAATTTTTCGTTAGAAAAAATATAGACTAATCTTATTCCACAACTAGTGATACCTAAATGTTCTATTATGTATAAGGCTTGTTTGGCTGCAAATTGCTAAATGTATTCCATAATCCATAAGTTGGTAGCGTGACTGAAATCTACCTTATTTTCCATGGAATTCCACAAAATTACGTTACACAGGAGACTTGGGTTGTCCCCAACTCAGCATTTCTGCATTTGTTTGTCTGTCTGTGTGCCGTGGCATCGGCATTTGGGTAGGCCCGGCCCCAGACACAACGAGTATGGGATTAACAAGAATCAAGGATGCGAGGTGGGAGGCCGAGGATGAGGTGTGGGAGGCACAATAAAATAAAAGCTTAGGCCACAAAAGCGGCAGACAACTAACTACGCATAAGCGAGGATGACGACGCAGGATATGCGCTTCAAACGCGTTAAGCTGAGCCTGAGAGGGATGGCGTAGGGGGTAATCGGGAGAAATGAGAGAAAACAGAGAAAGTTACACTGATAAAAAACCATATCTAAAATTCAATTCGCCTGTTCTAAGGCATTTTGAGCGATTTGGAAACCGTTTTGTCCATCTCTTAAAGAATGTTAAACTTTTCTTTTTTTATATATACGTACAAATTTATTTAACTCGTACATATTGTCGACATTTTTTATAATCAATTTTTTAAGTCTTATAATTTTGTTAAGCAAGATTTTATTAACTATTATAAATTAAAAATGACTCAAAATGTTTTTAACTTATTGCTATGAACTAACCATAAACTTTCAGTGCAGACTGTGGAGCCGAACAATTGAGAGCTGAACGCAGCTGATAAACTTGAAGTGCCCACAATGCGGAAAGCGTTGGAAAGGTGCTGGGAAAAAGGCTCAAGGACGCAGGGAAGTTTGTATGTATGCGGCCCACGCATATTTGGGCTCTTTTTCCCTGTCCCCACCCGTCTCGGGCTGTTCTCTGCAGCCCCTCTCTCTGTCTTCCGGTCTGGCGCAGACGGTGGCGTATACGTAATGTGTTAGTATGGCCAACAAAAAAAAATAAAGCATACGCAACGTGTTTCCCCCGTTGTTGTTGATGACGCTAAATGTTCGGGGCTCAGGCAGGCTCAGCCGGAATTCATCGAAAGTTATGCCACAAAAATGCGTTCTTGCCTCCTAAGCAAATACCACGTGTCCTCACTCGAAAAAGGATCCCAGATATTTCTGTGCGGCCGTGTTTTCTTTTTTCGGTTTGTGTTTGTGTGTGTGTGTGTGTGTGTGTGTGTATGTTGAGCCATGCTATTTATTTTAATATGGCTCCGAAAAAACTGACAAAATAAGAAATGTGTTTGATGACAGCTTTAGACATTTATGCGCATTTATGCTAAACTGTTTGATTTCAATTTAACTTGAAAGGTTTTGCTTAAGGGGAAGTTCTATATTTGATTGAAATTTAATATCCGGACTTCCGCTTAGGTACATTTTGTTCATAAATAAGTGTTTATAAATAAGTAAATAACGCAGAAATACATGCATAAATAGGAAGCTTCAAATTATTCATTTACTTTGTGAACCAACATTTTGTATGTCTCAGTGTAATAGTGAAATATATGATTAAAATATATAATTATTCTTCATAAACAAATTTTTCAATTGAGCAGAAAAACCTTTTTTTTCAAGACATTGAATATGAACAAATATTTTATATATATTTGTATAATAAAAAACTATTTTAACATTTCGAATACACAATTATATTAAACACATTTAGGAAACTTTAAGGTCCATGAATTTTGAGAGTTCAGATGTTGGAATACTGAACTTTACAACGCCTTAAAGTTCTGAAGAACTTTATGTGTATTGTTCATTCAGACATTCGATTGCTGCAAGCGGCAGTAGCAGCGGCAAAACAAGGGCAAACAATAAAATAAACAAACAAACACGCAACGGGGCAGACACACACATGACAGACAGGATGGATAGTCGACGTACCGAGGGATATGCAGGGGAGCCGGAGAAAATAAGAGGAACCTCTAGACGGGCAGACCTGCATTAAATAAATATGTGCGTATTAAAAAGCAAATAAAAAACAGAGAACGCCGAGCTGAAAAGAGCAAACCAATTGAAGTGTGTCGCGCCAATCGAGCCACAACGCACACAACAATTGCAATTTGTATTAATTTTATTGGTTTATTATTATCATCGGCGACGTTGCTACGAACGATTGATGCCATCAGACAGTGTTTATACGTTGCTCGATTGAAAGCGAGTTAATTTAATTTACTGATTTGTGGCCAGCCCCGATCCGTGGGCAAAAGGGAAAAGTGTATTCCCCTGGCTGGGGCCCTGACTCCGGTTCTGGTTCCCTGGACTCTCCCCTGTAATCGCGAATCGTCGGGCCCATTCATCGACTCGGCTTGTAATCAGCGGTTTGCATTCGTCGGTCTGAGTATCTGAGTGGCCGATGAACTGCAATTGCCCTGCGACAGAGATAACGCACTCCCAGCCAAATTTCAAACCCGCACGTGTCGCTTTAAATGGCATTTCTGCTGGGCGTTACTCACTGATAACTGGGATATGGCATATGAGATACTTTGTGTTCAGACAGAATACAAACAACAATAATAAAAGCAATAACACAAACGAATCCATAGCATTTTGATAATTTTTGTATCTTGTCATGGATATGTTACGTGACAATTAAAACAAAATTATATTTAAATAATGTACCTATTGTTTAAATAGACTTTAAAAAAAGTTATCCAATTTTATATGTTATTTAAGTAGCCAGAAAAAAGATTTTGTACTTATCTAAATATTGTGTATTTTGTTTGAGTACATAGTATGATAAAGAAATGGCTTAGTTCAAGCTTGTTATTATTATTGAAAATATTCCTGTAAATTATATTAATAGTTATAAAATTCTATTAAGCAATTTATTTTACTATTGTAATAGTTGTACAAAGTACAATTGTTCGGTTCAAACCTTTTATTATCGAAAATATCAAAGTGAACTGGACATACAAGGCAGTTTATTTAAAAAAAAGTTTAATTTGTTAATCCTACTATTAAATACAAATAAAAAACAAGAAAGGAAGGCTAGCTTCGGTACCCGAAGCTTAGAATACCCTTGCAGGCTAGTTGCTTTTAAACCAATCGTTAATCAATCGTTTGTATGGCAGCTATAGGATATAGTAATCCGATTTTTCGGTTTTTAAATTTCTAAAAAGGCTTTACTGTCTATGAAAACAGTTTTTATCAAGAATGAATTAATTGTCTTGAAAAACACCAGAGTTATGCTTAATGACCCATTTTTTCCCATAGTTCCTATGGCAGCTATAGGATATAGTAGTCCGATTTTAATGAAACTTTTAGGATATGTTAAAATTGCTATTAAATAGAGTTTTCCAAGAAATAAATAAATTATCTTAAAAAATGGGGAAATTTTGGCACTTTTTCCCAATCGTTCCTATGGCAGCAATGTGATGTAGTGTTCCGATTCCGGCCGTTCCGACTTATATACTAACTGCAACAGATTGAAGGGTCGGTGCCAAGTTTCAGCCTGATAGCTTTAAAACTGAGGGACTAGTTTACATAGCAACCGACAGACAGACAGACGGACAGACAGACGGACAGACGGACAGACAGACGGACATGGCTAGATCGACTCGGCTGGTAATGCTGATCAAGAATATATATACTTTATAGGGTCGGAAATGTCTCCTTCACTGCGTTGCAAACTTCTGGTCAAAATTATAATACCCTCTGCAAGGGTATAATAAGCAAAATATAGATATATACTATAAATATAATATTAAATAATATAAAATACCAAAAAAAATAGGATAATATCTACTATACAATAGTTTTGGGACTCAATAAGAAAAAAAAAGTTTTTTTTTAAGTTTTATATATTTATTGTAATATATTCTATAATTATAAGTTTGAACCGATACATTTGTTTGTCCAACTATTAATTCTAACTAAAATTGGTTATACATTATAGATTGTATACAATGGTATAAAATATAATGTTTGGTGTATCGAATAATTTTACAATGTTGGGACTAAATATAGAAAAGAAATTCAAAATGTTATATACTGGCAGCAAAGCCTTTAAAATATCTGCATAACTTTCCTCTTCGAATCGGGGTTATTGAAAATGTATTTTTAAATTCTCTCTCCCCACTGACTCTTATTTTAAAAATATTCCAACTCAGCCCGTTACTTATGATATGGCAAGACCATGCCACGGGCTTATGAATACTTTCCCACTGACTCAGATCAGACGCCCCCATTACCTCCGAACGGATAGCAACCCCCGCGATGTCCGGCGTTATCGTCTGTGTCCATTCCCATTCCCAAACCCATTTCCATTCCCATTCCCGATCGTTGCTCCGCGCTGCGTTCATTGAACGCACTTTCGGCTCTCGACGCACGCGTCGTCGTTAACAACAAAAAAAAAAGAAATGAGGCAAAATGTAAAGAGAAAAAAAGAAAAAGGGAAAAGAGGCTCTGTCTCCAGATACTTGCCGTTGTTGTGCATACGCGTGTATAATACAATAATAATTTCGCTTTACAAAAACCCAAAAAAAAAAGAAGTACACGAAATAAGCGCAGCCAATGGCCGCAGCAAAAGGAGGAAAACAGCAGCAGCAGCAGGAGGATCAGGTTGGAGGAGGAGCAGCAGCAGCAGCGTCAGGAGGCGGAGGAGAAACTTGCCCAGACAGCGATCCCAATCCCGATCAATGCACCTTTGCCAAAGGTGCAACGCCTCGACAAAGTCGGGTATTTTTGTGAGGCCCTGTGTGTGTGTGTGTGTGTGTATCTGTGAGTTGTCTGGGCATGCAGTGACGCACGAAACGCGATCACGTTCGCATTTATTAAAAGATGGTTGCTGTTGCACCGGCGAGCGAGCGAGCGAGCGGCTAGGGACTCGAACTTGGTCTCAAAACCCGGACCGAGACTGTTAATGCGACTGCAACGGCGACTGTTGGTGGTGGAGACAGATGTGGGTAACACATTTGCTAGGCAGCCCAACAAAAAGTAAAAATGGTAGCACAAGAGAAAAGTTGAATTCTGTGACGAATCTGCAAATACACTTTGTCTAATTATTTTGTAATTCTTAGAGGTATAGATGATTTAAGATATATATTTATTGTGATTCCTAAAATGTGATTCGCCGCGAATTTTCAGTACTTAAAAAACGTTATATTTTCAACATTTAAATAGAAATAAAGACATTTAGAAGTATGTTAATTCTTATATAATCATAATTAAACATACACCTATTTTGAGTGGAATTTAAAACCTGTCAGGAAAAGATTATATTTTATAGAGCTTTTTCATGACCTATTCTATTCCATTCTATTATCCAAATTGTGTGTTTTTCATAAAAATAACTGTAAATAATGTAATATAAAAAAAATAAATGTAATGAATTAAGTTTTCTGAAAACTATTTCATGCTTTAACTCTTCTATAAAACTAGGAAACCCTCCCCAACGAGGGTATTAAACTGCGCCAGAAGGACTAAAAAAACTTGACCAACATGTGGTTCTGGCGGCTATTTTTAGACGCCTCGCTATCTGGTTGTCCGGCTGTCTCCCATGCTGCAACCCATCCCATCCCATCCCATCGGGCATCCAGACTTATTCACTGCAGTAGTTGGGACGGTGGACTGGGGGCCATGGATTTAGCCAGAGCAAGAAGAGTCTTGGTTCATTAACTGGGACCAAGTTTTAATCAGATTTGTGCGTGAAGTTCGGCACTCACCCGGGGCCACAAGATGCTCCGGCCGCAACAAGAAATGGGTGGGATCTCCGTAGTGCTGTGGCGGTGGTGCAGTTTCTGCAACAATATTTTAATGGGAAAATTTTACAAAACGTCTCTCGCCTCGAAATGCAAACTGTGTATTCGAACCAGTTCTCCAGACATCTGCGGAAGCGTGGCACTATAAACAATATTCTTTTAATTTTTGTTGCCTCTCTTTCTTCTTGTCTCGTCTCTTCTCGACCCGCGGATTTCGCCTCAGACAAATTTATGAGCGTTAAGTGAAGGCCAATAAAATTCTTTTTGTCTGGAGTGTGTTTTTGTTGCTCGCTTTGCAGGGGCAACTTCGTCTTCTTTTGGCCAGTTTTATTTTCATTTCCAACTTCTTGGCCAGACCTCACTTAAGTCATCTCTTCCGCAGCCACATAAATTTTACGGACTCTCTTTCAGGTTTTTTTTTTACATTTTTCTGGTTGTTGTTTGTTTTTTTTTTGGGCTCATCTAATCGAAAATATGCAAATCCAAAAAAGTTATAGAAATAATTTGAGGTAATAAAAATTGAGTTCTTTCTGGATTGAACATTGAAATTTGTTTTATTATTTTCTACTATTAAATATTATCTGTCTTTAAATTGGCATTAATTATTTGAATGACCTAATATCGATAACTAACAATGGTTGTGAAATCTGTAGTACTATTTGTTGAGTTTAAATGTTTATTTTGTAATGGTTTAAATAAATAATTAAATAATTATATCTAATGAGTCTACCTAAGGATGATCCTTAATCCCGAATTTCCCTCAATTAAAAACCAACCCCGTATTGTTTTTGTTGTTGAGCTCACTTTGACATCAAACACAGAGATTGTCCACCGGTATTATCGTTATTATCGATTTTAATCTAAGGCTAATGGTGGGTATATTGTTATAATGTTTAAACGCCATGACAGCTGGATGGATATTTATTTATTATTTCTCAATCATATGGAATGGTATCAGTTGCACAAAACAATAAAATGAGGATTTTTGGATTGATTATCGTGAGCTTTGCAACTGTAAGGATTCTTATTACTATAAAAAAACACAAACAAAAATATTCCATTTCTTATATTTAGTGCACGACAGCTCATTTGTCTTTTACCAATCTGAAGTGCGAAATGTTCGACAGAAAGTTTGGAAACTTTGAAACTTGTCTTATAAAGGCAGTGAATCGAACTCACAAGTACATCGACATACATGCGAGGCTATTGAAGTTACCAATAAAAAATGTCTCGGTAGGTTTTGAAATTAATTGGAAATATGATATTTAGAGGATGTCTTTCTGCAGATTCAAATAGACCCAATGCGATATGACAACGGGTATCGGGCCTTTTTATTGGGCATGAATTTTGATGTGTGCAAGTATATGAAGAATCCAACCCATCGTTCAATGGTATTTCTGAGAGAGCTGCATCTGACTTTCGTAAAATCCTCAAATTTAAATCACACCTGTCCGTACAATGTAGGTATTGTAGAAGCTATATCTGAATTTTCGTGATCTCTATAATTCTCTTGTAAACTTAGCATGATTTAAAAATTGAGAAGTTGTATACTGGGGATCTGGAGAAAGGATTTCTTCAAATTTTGCCCATACCCAATGGGGATTACGCCATATTTTCCAAGTGGTATGCTCATAATATTCCCCGCGGAAATATTAAAGTATTCTTTAAAATAACCAACAATTAGAAATATGCTTAAGAAATCTTTAGGAATTTGAAATATGAACCCATTAGTCACATAAAATAAAAAATGAAGTGAAATAAAACATTTTACCTTAAGCTTTTGATATTTATTATTTTAGTGTATGTTTAGCAAAGCATGCCGCATACGTTTAACAATGATAAAATCATTCCAGTTGTTAATGGGAATGATCATTATTTAAAACCTATAATTCATAGCCATCGAATAAAAATGTTTGGTCTGGACTGAATTGAAAACGATCCGCTGGAAGAACACCATGCGATCGTTTTTGTATCTCTTGATACTCTCCGCAGCTTTTTCGGTAAAAAGTGTTTTATATTTAAAGATATCTAATATCAAGTTTATGTACCCAGACAATAGACACCCATGTGACTTTCACCAATCTAAAGTGCGGCTCAACGGATAATCGATTCGCCGAGTTCCAAAAATGCCGCATCAAGGCGGTAAACCGTACTCACAAGTATGTCGATATCTATGTAAGGTTGCATAAAGTGCCAGTACATAATGTTGCAGTAAGTATGATCATAGTCGGTTGATCTTTATCTTAAAGCGATTTGATTTTTCAGATAAATCTGAAGCTGATGCGCTACGATCACGGATACAAACCGTTTTTTATAGATCTTACCTTCGATGCATGCAAGTTTCTCAAAAATCAAAGGAATCCGGTTATAATACCATTTTATGAAATCTACAAGAATAGTTCAAACATGAATCATACGTGTCCCTATGAAGTGAGTAATTCGAAAAAAAAATTATTGTCAATAATTATTAAACTACTATTAAAAATGTTAGCACGATTTGGTTGTGGATCGATTATGGACTGGAAATCTGGAAATGGGCTTCTCGAAATTTTTACCCATGATTAATGGCGATTATGCTGTCTATTCGGAGTGGTTTAACAATAATATTAGTCGTGGCTTCATAAATGTCTTCTTAAGATTAACGGGAGATAAAGATAAAAAATTTTAAATGGATCAGTCGAGAAAATAAATTACTCTTTCAAATTGTGGGTAAATTTAAGCGAAATTACCCCTTTAAAAAAATTTAGCTCTTTACGAGTCTAAATTAAACTTTTTGAAGTGGAATCGATTCTGTATATAATTTTGGTTTGATCTTATATTTTTTCAAAAATTGTTCATTAATTGGTTCAAAATAAAGCAAAACACTTTTCAGTAATTAAAGAGCTCAAATAGCCCAAACGTTTTTCGGATTGTTGGTTGATTTAATAGCTATATATTGATTTAAAAATGAAATTTTGAAATTTATGCAATGTTCGGGTACAGTTTTAATCGAAATGTGGAAGTGGCTAGTATTTGTGTCTTGGATAGCTCTTCAAATGGTAATTGCAATTGATTTTAAATATCGGAAATTGTATATTTATTTTGCTATTCAGATGTGCATGAGTCATGTGACATTTACCAACTTGAACTGCAGTTCGTACAATATGAAATATGCTGAGTTTTCGACATGTAAAATAAAGGCGATTAATCGAACGCATAAGTATATGAGTATATATTTCAAAGTGTATCAATTGCCGATAACTAGTAGTTGGGTAAGTTTTGATTAATTAAAAAATATATCGGGTATTGTAGATAATTTTTTTTTAAAGATAAAAATTAAGTTTATGCGCTTTGATCATGGCTACCAACCTTTTTTTATCGATCTGTCTTACGATGGCTGTCAGTTCTTAAAAGCAGGAACCAATACCATTGCTCGGATGTTTTATAATTCATTCAGGAATAGTTCAAATATAAATCACACGTGTCCCTATAATGTGAGCTCCATTCAATTGTTAAGCATGCAATCCATTATCCCATTTAAACCATTTTTTAGCACGATATCATATTGGATAAATTATGGACCGGTAATCTGGAGAGGGAATTTGGTCGTTTTGTACCCATTCCAAATGGAGATTATGCCATTTACACCGAATGGAGGACCGAAAGTATTGCCCGAGCTTCGATTAAAATATACATGAGGATATCGGATAAATAAATTAAACACAAAATATTTAAAAGTGTATAATATTGTGTATATTAGTGTCCAATAAAAGCTTTAATACTTAATTTATTTCTGTCGTTTCAATGCAGTTTATACTAATCGATGATTTGATATTAGTTTAGGCTTACATTGTTTGCTATGTAAAACTAAATAATTATTGTTTAAAGGATTGGAAAATATATTTCTTTAAAGTCTGATATGATCAAACATTTAATGGAATTATTATTTTATTAATGAATTGAGCATCACAATTTTTTCTGAAAATTCTTTTTATATCCGTTAAATAATCATTTGGTAGGTAAATATAATGGCTTTTATATTTTCTTTTAAAAAACATTTCCTGTTTGGGCGTTTCTTTGATTTAATTTATGAACTTCCAGGAATCTCTGAAAGCATCACACGAAATAATTCATCAAAAAAAGCGTGCCTTCGTTGAGGAGGTGGGTCCGTCCATTAATAATAAATTAAACATATTCCCTGGCATGCCTTTTGCCTGCCCTACGACAACGTCCCGTCTGGTTGTGAAATGGTTTTTCGTTGTCGTTGCTGTTGCTGTTCGCCTAATGACCCAGAATACAAATTCGGGCAACCTACCTTCGAGCTCCCTCCTCGCCGATTAGCAAATTCCCAAGGCTGCCAGAGCTGCCAAGTCACCGAAACGGAAGCTAATCGCTTGACTAAGTTCCTTAGTGCCCACTCCCCCAAGAGGCGGCCCAATCTTTAGCCGATTGCGTAATTTGTGTGTACGTGCATATACATATATATACATGAGTATCTATAAGTATCTTGGAGATGCCGATGGTCAAGGTGGAAGGAAGCTTTGCGGCTTCGACTGTTTGTCTGTCGGATTATAAATGATTTGCCATTAATTCCCCACAAATGCTAGGGGCAAAGCAGAGAACAGACAGCAGACAGGCCGAGGAGAACATTAACCATAACATTGGGCACAGGCACAGGCACAGGTAGTCCGACCGTCAGACAGAAGTGAATAATCAATATCATTCGATTACATTGATAACAGCGCTCTTTTTTTATGGTTTTGGCTGGCTTTGTTCGGGGGGCTTTGCTTTATCGGGGGCTGCGATTCCGATTCCGATTCCGGCGATATCCAATGCTTTCGTCACTGGCGGCATTGCCGAATGTCTAGACGCGAACTCCATAAAATGTATTATTGCCTCATTTTGCTTTTGCTTTCTACACGCTACACTTGGCCCAAATCAAATATTGCGGGTATAATGCCTTTGGAATGTTGAATAGTATAAAATGTTGATCTTAGTGCCTTATAAATAAACCAAGTTCTCGGAACTTGAGAATTTCGGGAAGGGAAATGATAATAATATATTTCTAGATCGTTTGTGGTTTAGTATTTTAAAATTGTTTGATAAATGAAAACATGCAAATGATCAGAATATTATGATGAGAATTATCAGCATTAACAAAAGCTTTCTTTCTACACAATAAAATAATTATGCTGGCATTTATTAAAAAAACATAATTTGCATGTTTTCATTTACCAAACAATTTTAAAATACTAATCCATGACCGATCAATTTAAATTAATTTATAACTCAATGGTAATATAGAATGCGAATTATTTGTTTATAGAAAAAATAGAATATATGGATATTATTAAATGTTCCGAAAAAGTTTATATATTGAATGGAAATTATTGGAATACAACATAGAATATCATTCATTTGTTATTTTTAATTTTGTTCACAGAGGTTTTAAAATCGGTAGAGTATCTCATTGTTGTTTTGTTAAATCCAGTTCATTCTTAGCATTGTTTTGCACAAAGTTTTGTTTTTTTGTTTTGTTTTGTTTTATTTATTTTTTGGTTTCCTTTTGGCTGGCGATTTGAATATTATTAAACGGCGTCTGGCTGACGTCGCGACGTCAGAGCTCTGACGTGAATCGATTCCAATGCCCAATACCAAATACCCAATAACTCGAACCAAAGACAATGCAGTCGGTCGGCCGAAGGAAGCCGCAGATGATCAGAGGCCTCGAATGCCGCTGGCGACAGTTGCAACCGAAGGGGGGAGAAAAAAGGGTGTGCAGTCCGCCAGGATGTGAGTGTGTCTCCTTTTTTCCCCTTCGATAATAAAGACAAACAATTTTTTTTTTTTTGTTGCTTGCATATTAAACCGATGAAATGAAGCGCAAACTGATTGTGCTCGTTTGCTGGTGGGGTTATGGTCAAAGCGATTTGCTGGACATGGCATTAAGGGGAGTTCCCCGGCTCCCTCCGGGAGATCTCATCCTGCTCCTACTCCTGCTCCTTGCCGAGTCCATTCCCACCTTTCACATGTAAGTGCAGCTCAAGGCGGCAACTACAAAAGCCGGCGACAGACGACGACGGCTACGATGACGACGACAACGTTTTGAGTATCTGCCGCTCCGCCACAGCCACTGATAGCAACTGGAGCGGCAAATCAAGAGCCAAAGGTTACACTCGGATGGCGAAGTTTGCGATACTCTTTTCAATAAATTCGATAAATTACAATAATTTAATGGGGTTACGGAGAATTTATGGACACAAATAAGGTTTTGATGAATTTATTTTTAAGTGGTCCTTATTAAACTGGTATCTTTATTTCTATCTAAACATACATAAATCGTGAAACAAAGATAACACTGAAATGTCAAACTTTAGGATATTTTTGCTAGCCAATTGATTTTTTGTACTTCCTTTCGAAATTATTTTTATTTAAATGCAACACTATAGTTTAAAATAGTTTAGTTTAGTAACGAATTAAAGAATTGTATCGCTTAAAATGATATATTACAAATATAAGTTATAGTGTCAGAAATATCGTATGTGGTATTATAAATATCACAATTGGGCAATAAGCAGACTTAATATTTAGGTTTCCATTTTAGATAAATATTATTGTAATTGGTTTCGTAATTAGATCTAGTTTTGTTGGCTTTTCTCCAGATTTTGATACCCTTTCGCAGGGTGTAATGAAAACCTCACAAATAAGGTGTGGAAGGGGGCGAAGAGACGGAAGGGGGACTGAGTGGAGGGAACTGCAGCGGCGGTGGCGGCGTCATCAAGAGATTGGCCCAGGGAACTGACACACGCACCGCGAATGTCGCCTTTTGGCTTTTGAAGTTGCTTATTTTGTTGCAGTTGTTTTATTTTTTTTTTTATTTCGGGCCGAGAAGTTTCGGATTGCAAAGAGCCAGGCAAATGAGATGGCGGCGACCCTCCGACAAACCAACAGGCCAACCAACTTCCCTGCCGTCTCAGGTGTGTGTTAATTGCATTAAAATGTTTGTAATTGCAATGCAGTCAGCGCAGCGAGCTGCCTTTCTCTTATCTGCGGGAATCTGGGATATATACGCGGATATATGGGATGGCTGGGATGGAGGGAGAAGGGATGGATCGGGTTGGGTTCGGTTGGGATGGGATGGGGCAGCGAGTGAGACATGCCAAGCTGTCGTCGGGCCAAAAATGCCATAGATGCCGCCAAAGTCGTGTAACTATAATTGCCATAATAACATAATATCTTGGGGCAGCAGCTGCCAGGCAGTCGGGCTGCCGAGCTGGCGGGCTGACGGGCACCAACAACAAAGGCAACCCCGGCAAAAGGTGTCGAGAGACTTATTCTCCTAGTTACCCGGTCTCGCACCTCACCTTTCCCGTCCCTCGCCACCATCCCAAAAAAGGCAACAGCAATGCCGCCGACTGACGAGCGGACAGCTCCAGACAATTGTCTCAGTCTCGCTAGTTCGGTCTCTTTTTTTTCTCTATTTCTCCGTTTCTCAGTTTCCCTGAGGCTGTGGAGGTGACATTTTTCTCATGCCCCACCGATGCGAACAGCTAAATGCAGTTGATGGAGCGCCTTCAGCTGAAATTTTAGGGATGGCAGGGCGGGGGATCTAGCACAGTGGGTGGAAATCAAATCTATCATTGTTGGTTAGTTACATAAGAAGTATTTTATGTTGGTATTACAGACCATTATAATTTCTCCAGACTAACCTAAAAATTTAATACCCAACCTTTTATTTTGTACCTAACCAAAATATATATTAAGGGAAGGATCTCTATGATTCTGAAGTAAATACAAAGTTTGTGTTGTTTGTGCTCATTACAAAGGACTTTAAATTTATTTAATTGGCTTATAATTTACCACAAGCTTTTTAATATTCAAAATATAACCCTTGTCTTTATTATTTAAATATACGTAATTATTAAAAAAAAACAAAGTGAAAAGATTCGTATTTTTTTAAATGCTCAATAAATATGCTTTATTTATTAAGTAAATATCATAGCGTATTATAATAATCAATATATATATAGTATAAATCCACAGTTTAAAGCTAGCTGTTAGCTTGACTTTTCCGCATGTCTGGCTGTCGAGCTGACTTGCCTCACTCCCGTACCAGAGACTCCTCTACCCCCAACTGGTATTACCTCCTCATTTACCTCACCTCCCCTCCCTCTTCCCTGCCACCAAACGTCTGACTGTCTTTTGTGTCCATTTCGGTTGGCGGCATTTAGTTGGGAGTCTGTCATGCCTCGCTCACGTTTACTATCTCATTGCACTCGCCGTCGCCGCCGTTTGTCGTCTCATTCCGGCTCCTTGCGGCAGCCCCCTCTG
>JAJJHY010008789.1:3777792-3830449 GCA_021224005.1 Drosophila setifemur | reverse complement strand
TTTATGTAAAATATAAAAATTAAATATAATTAAGTTATCCGGCACGACTATGTAAAATATAAAAATTAAATATAATTAAGTTATCCGGCACGACTTTCAATTACGTTTGAATCCAAATCCAAAAAATTGAAATCCTCTCGAATCATTATAACCAACTTTGTCGCATCTGCCCAACTGTAATTCGTTTTAGTGAATTAAGCAGCTTAATTAGTTTAACTCAAGTCGGGGGACTGTAGCTGTAGGAAATGGAGAGATTCCCGGCCAGTGATTCGGCCGTTAGTTCAGGACATTGCTTTGCTGTCTGTCTGGTGGGGATTTCCTGCTCCATCCAATCCTTTGATGGTTTCGGCCTGGCCAGTAGTATCCGCTGCTGGTAGCCATTTAGTTCGACTTGATGTTGCTGGTGCTGTTGTCGTCGTCGTCGTTGTGTTTAATTATTCAAAACCATGTCATGTCTACGTATAATTTTATGCATTGGCCAATCCAAGCGCCACGTTGATTGCAATGATGAACATGATGATGATAATTACGACGACTAGACGATGATGACGATGACGCCTACACAGAGAGACGATAGAGTTAGACGGCGGGACAGCTGACACCGAAACTACGACTGCAACTACAACAACTATCTTTCGACAAACGCCACATGTGGCAAAGGCAGACAAAACCGCAAAACCAGAAAGAGACGGGGCTACAGCCGTAGAGAGAGACGGCCCGACACGAGAAGAAAGAGACGGAAGAGACAGAGAGAGAAACGTTGCGGCCTGGCATACCAGACAGTCTGACGCTGTTGGAGCCCACGAATGGCCCCAGTTCCCAGCTCCCCTCCTCTCTGTCCCCGTTGGCCAGATCTTGCCGTCTGGACGAGCACAACAGCAACACCAACACCAACACCAGAAACAACAACTATCCACAACAACGACCACGACCACTGTCTGTGGCAGACCGAGACTATCGAAAACTCGAAATTTATTCGTTGGAAAAAGTTGATTTCTGTCGCCTTTTTTTTAATGCTGCCCACATTTTGTTTTGTTCAGTTTTTATAAGTGGTATGAGTCGAACTCCTGGGCATATAGGTAATTAATAAATTACATGCAATTTTAGAAAAAAATTATTCTTAATTACTTAATTTTGTGGAACAATTTACAGAGACGTGGTTACACACCTAATTACACACGTACATCGTTTATACGAACGATAGTCTTCTAAGAGTTGAATAAACTTTTTAGTAGTGCATTTTTATTAGCTTTTGCAATGGGTTAAAGAAAGTTCCTTAATTTACAATACTTTAAAATTCTTAAAATTAAATAGTTTTTATTTTTAACACCTATTTTATTATGGTAATTGGGTCGATAATTTAATATTTTAAAACTTTTTTTAATTGTCATAATCTTCAAATATATTTTAAGATAATAGAAAATATTTTCAGGATTTTTATAGTACCAAAACGTGTATAGCTATATTATTTCGATTCCTGAGTATCTTTCAAGTCTGTCAAAACATGCAACTCCTCCTTTTTCCATCATCACTCTCTCTTCCTCTGCCTGTCTGTTATTTTTACCGTCGTTGTTCGCTTTATTTTCCGTTGAATTGCAGAAAACAACAACAAAAACAATAAACAACAAAAAAAGAGATGCCCACGAAAATTATGTTAACCAGCCAGCTGTGTTAAAAATCCCACATCTCATATCTATATCCCTGATACCCCCCTCACCCTTCCGCACATCCAGTCCGCGACAAATGCCATATCGCAAAAGGCATAAAAATGTTCAGATATGATGATGTCCATGGCTGCGACATTGCAGTACGAATATCTCCGGGATTTGTTGTGCATTTTTTCTCCTTCTATTTCATATTTATCTTTTTTTTTTTTGGTTTCAATGCGACATGCAAGTGGAACATTTTTAGTTTGCTTAGGTTTAATTATTTTGTTTTGGGGGATACGAAGCACTTCTGACAAGTGAACGAACTAATCAATCATGATGTTTTCTTCTTTTGAGATTTAAGTTTAACATGATACAAATAAATTAAATTTACCCAAAACTAAACTCAATTAAAAGGTTAATAGAGGCTAAATAATTGTAAATTTATCACGCAAAGTATTATTTATATTTCATTGACAACTTTCCAGTTTGTTGAGGATTTATTAATTTATTTAATCCTTTTTGACTTTTGAGTGAACAAAATTGATAAGATAAAAGAGTTTGATAGAATTTTATATATGTTTTATATATGTTTCTATGAGATACATTGCCCATATTTTTGTTTCTTAAATTAAAAGTCTCTAAAATTACTTTTTCCAGTTTTCAGTAAAGTTGATACCCAGCAAAATATATTCCCTTTGGGCACCGAATTTTGCAATTCATACTTATATTACTTTTCAGAATAAACACTTTGTATGGACAATTTATTTCGCATAGTCCCTGCAGTTTATCATTTTCTCCATTGGTAATGTTGATAAATGAATAATTTACTTTTACATATTACCTACTCACCGTACTTGTGCCAGAAGGTATTTGACTTGGAGTTTGAATGGGATTTGGATTCGGAATTGTCTGGGGAAACCGAATCCTCGCCTTCTTCATAAACCTCCGTATAAAGTATGAGCTCGAGACGAGATCTTCTCGTGGTGGTTGTTGCTGTTGTTGATGATATTGTTGATGTTGCTGCTGCAGTTGTGACTGTTGGATGTTGCTTTTGCGGTGTCAAAGGTGACGCAGTGGTCGCCGCTTGGGCGATATCACGTTTAAAAATACGAGGCACGGCACGCCGAGTTATTGCCCCGGGCACATGTGGCCATTTAGTTGCAGCGGCTGTTGTTGCTGCTGCTGATGTTGCTGTTGCTAGTGTTGCGGCTCGATGCTGCAACAATGTAGCACGTTGATTAATTTGATATGGCAAGAGCATGGACGCGGGCGATGCGGATGCAGACGCGAAGGCGACACCGCCAGTCGAGTGCGACGCGTCGCGACAACGACAACAACACCGAATATAACAACCACGAACACAACAACGACAACGGCAACGATGATGATGATGATGCTGATGCTGATGACGACGGAGACTGTAAGGACAGGAACAGGGACAGGGGCTGGGACAGGATGGCCGGGCAGAATGAATATTTGTCTCGGCACTTGGACTTAAGTGGCAATCCGCACTCGATGCTGGTAATTTATTTTGCAAATTTGTGCCAACAGCAAGGCGCTCCCCTCGCTCTTGAGGCTGCTGCTGCTTGGCCAGAATTAATTTTAACTTACGCGTATTATTTGCACTATTTACACTGCACAAAATTGCCCGCACTCGCGCATTTGCACCACCGATATTTACACTTTCGCCGCCGCTTCCAGTTGCACTCGATATGGATTTGGGAGCCACCGATATGGAAGCACCTGTCTGGCATGTCAGACAATTGATAATGCTCTGGCCCCTCAGCTGCTCCGTTCGATGGTTTCGATTGAATTTAACTCCCGCCGAAGTCCATAGGTGGGCAATATTCTTTGAACTCTTCCCGTTTTCCTGCTGATCCCGCTGATCCTGCTGCAAGGCAATCCTCGTGATGAAGGGATTCCGTGAACTCATCGGCTTGGGCACCGCGAGGGCTGCGGCTGAGGCTGGCCGGAGAAGCGTCGTCGCCGTGACCGTTGTCAGTGCGAACAGGAGCGGACTTATCGCCACCACTGTGCCACACCAACATAACCACCACCACCAAGACCACCACCGAAATGTGCAGCGGGCCCCCGCAGCGCCACTGGCTGCATGCGTGGGGGCCACAGCGTCGTCCACCGCCGGCGATTGGATTGTTTACGCCGTGCTCAAGTCCGGAGATCCCCCAAAATGGATACCCATTTGCGGTGAAACTATGCGGATAAATCTACGTTGGATTGTAGCTGAAAGAGATGGGAAAACTGTCATTATTATAAGTTTAGATGAAGTTATAGAAAAATAAATAATAATAGTTAATTTTATGATACAGAAATATAAATTTTTTTAAATATCTCGAAGAGTTTGGAATAATATATCAAGAAGTACCACAATAACCCAAATTTATTTATATGAAAATTGTTCTCAAATGTAAGAAAGATTCTTTAATTATTAAAAAAGTCCTTACAGTTTTTTGTTACCATTTAAATTATAATGAAATAAATTTGAATAATATAGGTGACATATAAAATATTGGACTTAATGTTCCCTAATTTTCCTAATAATCAACATAGATCAAAGCAATAACAAACAACCCTTAATAAATGTTTTTTAAACTTTAAATGCACATCAATTTAGTTTGGCTTAAAAAATCGAATATAAATATCGATCCAAACTTCAAATTAAATATTGTGCTGAGATATGGTAACTCATATTTATGAAATTACATATAACCTAATCAATGTAATTTTTTCACAGTGTTTTTATGCTGTGTGGTCGCCCACTTGGCTCTTGTATTTGGTTTGTTTCTTTTCTTGTTGATGCCTGCAGTTGCTTTTGTTTTGTGTAAGACTTTGTCCCTGTAGCAAAGTTTCCACCGTCCCACAATGATTCCTCCCGATCCCCCAAACACACACAAAAATATATAGTGACTCATGGGCAGGAGTGGAAAATAAGAGGAGAAAGGGGATGGATAGAAAGGTGGGGAATTAAGAGGAGACAGTGTCTGAGCATCGCCCTGTGGGCATAAATAACCCCAAAGAACTGCAGCACGAACAACAATAATAATAATATATGTACAATGTTTAGGCATTGTTGTTGTTGTTGCACGTTGCGTATGCGTAATATTTATGTTGCACTTCTTAGCGACTTCGTTTTTATTATCATCATCATTATATGAGACTGAAGAGGATGGGTCTTCTCGCCGCCTTCTAAATTTAAAGCAGATCAACAGGAACAACACAAGGAAGGGGGAGGCGGGGATAAAGAGGGGAATGTCTTCGTTAAGCCCATTTTCTCCACACGTTCTTTCCACTTTCCCTTTACTTTTCCTGCCTTTTTACTCTAATGGAAAACTCTGCTGAAGAACAACAAAAATATGAGAAAATCAGAGCAATAATAATATTAGTTCTAGTCAAAGAAGCGATAATAACCGAATTTTCCAATTTCTGATTTAATATAGTATAGTGTAGTATTATATAATATAAATTTACTAATAATAAATCTTCTAAAAAATGATTAAAAATTTAACAAATTAAAATTGCATTTGAGAATTGCATGTCATAAAACCTTAATTATATTCAATAAATACCTTTAAACACAAATGCAAAATCAAATGAAATTTCTGTGCCTTTGCTTCTTCGAAAGTTTAAGTGGTTTCTTCAATTTATTTTATTGTTTTTCTTGGATATTTATGATAATGCAACAACAATGTTGCACCCCAATGTGTCAGAGACAGATTGATCTCGGAAGAGCTGCGTGAAAAGAAGCATCAAGATGGATCGCATTGTGGGGACGAATCATCCTCCTCAACTTCATCAGCCCCAATGCTCATCATCTCCGTCTGATTCTGTTGTTTGTCAGATGATTTTTTTATTCTTTTCCCCTTTATTGAAATTCCTTTCAAGTGTCTGGATACGATCATCCGCCTGCTGGTATATGTATCTTTCTCATGATCGCCATCATAATCATTAACAACCTTTGCTTGCTGGTGTTTGATCTGCTCTCGTTGCCCAGACAGACAGACGGAAAGACAGAAAGACGGATAGACAGCCAGACAAACAGACATTCAGAGACAAAAGGACCGAAGGACGGGCCGAGACACTCGACTGCAGCTACTGTTTCCCCTCTTTGTGGATTCCTTCGGCTGTGGCAATTTATTTGATTGCCTCTTCATTTTCCGTCCCTCACTTCGCCTTCTGAGTTCACGTCCTCTCCTGCCCAGACCTTAAGTCGAAATTTATGTTTGCCATAAAAACACGATCTCCGACTCCGACTCCAACTCATAATTAATAAAAACAAAACCATAAAAAACCGAAAGAAAACCAAATCCGAAATGCAAAACAACCCAACGAGCCAAGAAATGTGGCCATAAAGTGCTGACAAGTGTTTTCTGCTGTCCAACTGCAAAGTCCAACAAAGGCCTCGCGTGAGTCAAGATCGTTTTGGGACTGGATTTGTTTGGGCCTTTTTTCGAAAGCCAGCTGGGAGCTAAATGCGATGGGTATGAAAGCTGAATATATGCGATTGTACGAAATGAAATTACCATACAAGGTATAGTCAGATTCGAATTATTTTCATATATTTATTTTCACCAAACTGAATTTAAATATCAAATAGAAATGAATACAAAACTAAAAAATGGTTCGTATTCTTAGAAATATGGATCTAAAAATATTATGGAAATACATAAATCATGTATTTATTTTAGAATTTAATAATATATTTTGATATCTTAAAAAATACCTTCAAAATGAAATTCTATTCTTCGATCATGTCAAGAAAAAACTAATAATTTATCATTTCTAATAAATTCTGTGAACAAAAAAACATTTAAAATATATAAACCTCAACTATAAAGCAATTTTAATGGCGAATAAAAATACCAGGATCAATGCAACAATAACAACCAAATGGCTCTGAACATAGGCATTCATCTAATTCAAACACATTCCAGTTTATTTTTAAATAAAACGCGACATTCTTGCATTTATTTTTGTGTGCCTGCAAAAACAAAATCGAATGCTTTTATTTTGTATTTGAGCGGGTTAAAGGGGAAGGAGGAAAACCCAGGAATTCCTCAAGTAATCGACAGACTGCCGGCTGTTATCGATAAAAACACCGAAAAGCGTGCATTGGCATTTGCCAGATAAGAGCGATGTATTTGTGAGATACATACCAGTGCATCGAACGCTCGATTTGACATTGAGTAAGCGTAAATTCAAAGAATTTCGTCCCAGGAAAAGTTTTCTCGAAAATGAAGAAAAGGAGGAAAATGGTCGGAGTCCCCCTTGGTCCCCCAAAAAACGCGACACTTATTCACACTCACGCACGACTTTCGAACGCGTGCCACGATGAAAATATTGAGAACACTAATCAGGGAATTTCACACATGACAAGCAGGTATTTGTGCGCTTTCTCTTTTTTTGAACAATCACTCGCTATCTCTTTCGGATTTCTATTCTTATTATGTTGTTAATATTGTGAAGTCATTATTTCTTTCTCATACTAACCACTCAGCACGTGAAAAAAATGTAAGCCATTTCATATGTACTATATATGTATTAACTGAATATTAACTGTTGAGATTGCACGTTGTTTCTCTGCGTTATTTTCCCATTCCCTTATGGCATATATAGCTTTTCCCGATCCGATCTAGCCGCCAACCTGCGCCGCACTGAACTAAATGCGCCGGATTTTTTGCCGCAGCTAACACAAAAACCGGCCCGTTTGTCTCCAATATTTCACACATTTCGCACACTCGGGCCCCGGCGTCTATATAGACACGATATATATCCCTCCACTTGTCTACGCTCGCCCAAGGGATATAGAAGGGGCGGAGGTGGCGGGTGGAGGGGACATAGAAGGGGGCTGGCTGCCAGAGACTCCGACGCGGCGACAGGCGTGCCTTTTATTTTTACCTCTCATTTTGTTGTTGTTCGCAGGCATGGCGAAAAAAAAAGACTACAAAATAGCAAAATTATTTTTGTACTTAAAAATAAATTGAAAAGCATTTTCTTCATCTGTTTTTGCAACAACGGCCGCATGAAAATCAAGCGTGAAGCATTTACCCCCGCCCTCCATTTTCCTCCATTATCACAAAAAAAAAGTCTCCAACTCTCCATTGAAGGGCCTTCTCTACGAGGATCGGGAGTGTTTCTGTCTGACTGCCTGCATGTCCTCTTGTCCTCCCGTCCAAATGTCTGGCCGTGCTCATTATTTCGCTATCATGCAGAGAGAGAGAGAAAGAGAAAGAGAGAGAGAGAGAGAGAGAAAGGAGAAAGAGAGGGAAAGCGCACACAGAATCAGCGACAAAAACAACATAATGGTCCAAAAATATCCACTAGAAAATCACGAGCAACAACACACGAAGCATAATTTGTGTTCAAATAGAGAATAAGAATGTTGCAGAATTGTTGCTGAAATAAGTGGTGGGGGACAAAAGGGTTAAACCTAAAATATTAAGAGCCGACCGATAAATACTCTGCAACAACGTGGTATTTATTAATTTAAAGAAATAAATGAAAACTACAAAAAATAATTTTGCTTTTATTTTGAGTAAACTATAATATTTTATTGCATATTTAAGAAAACAGAATTTTTAATATTATTTTTTAATACTTAAGATACTTAAGATAGTTTTGCCTTATTGGTATTGTTTTGATTATTTACTTGAATTTTTAAAACTTATTTTATTAAATACATATGAACGATTATTTTTCGTATTGTTTCTTTTACAAAATTAATGAATATATCTTTAGCTACATTTCACTGCTTTGTAGTTTATTTTTTTATTTATTTTATTCTAAAACCCTTTATAATAAGATTATAAAGAAAGCTTCAACAAAATTACAAACCATTTAGGAAAGGGTGCAATAAATACTCGGAATAAAAAAAGGATATAGAGCTCCGTCATTAGGGGGATGATATCTCCAAAGGGAGTCTCTGGCTACGGGTGGGGATTCTTGGGCTATTTTCAGACCCCTTTGACTATCTCGCCCTCAAGCCCAGTCGATCTGTCTCAACCTCCCAATTTCCTCTTCCCGTCAAGAAAAGAACAATACGTTAAAACCGCTGAAAATCTCTCTCCGTTAACAAAAGTAGCGCCTGGCCCAAAAAAATAAAACTGGAGAAATTTAGCAATGTGAAAATTGCATGAATTAGAAAACAAAAAAAAAGTAGGAGGAAAAGGAAGCTGCTGACGACGATGATGGAACTGTGGAAGCAGCTGCCAGGCAAAAAAATCCACTCAGACGAAAGTCCTTAGACTTTGCATTTCGGCAAATATAATGCTGCTGCAGCTGGGAAATAGAAAAAAGGCGTGTGGTTGTGTGGAAAATCAGGAAGTTGCCACTGCAAGATGCAGGCACAGGAAACTGCCAGACGAGGATGATGATGACGACAACGGCGACGATGTTGGCTGGCTAAGAACAAAGCCGGTCCCACAAAAAAGAAATAAACTAAGAGAGAGAAAACTAAGCAAACTTGGTGATGACGGCAACAGTAGACTGGAAAAATTTTTAAGAACAGGAAACAAATATTTTATCCTGGAGCAATACATGAAATACACATAAATTTAAAATATTTGGTAAAAATTAAATTACAAACTTAAGTTTTTCGATGATTGCAGTCCGGTATTATGAATTGAATTTATTTTAATTCTTCCTTAGTAAACTTACGAAGTGTGTAATTTATTATACAAATAATATAATTAAATTAAAAAATATATATTTTTATTAATTATTAGGCTTTTAATCAAGAATAAAAAGGGTTTATTTAAACATACCTATTTATTCTTAACAGAAACCCATTACTTACTAAAAACTAATGTATTTAAAAAAAAGCTGAAATTACAAATTAATAAATACTAATCTAATTCATCAAAATAAAAAAAATAATGCATAAAATGTACATTTTGGAAAAATTGATTTATTTATAAACATTTTTTTTGTGTATGCCACACAGGTAACATTCAGCCCTCACAACAATAATACATAATTACAATGAACAACTGCACTTTATGCAACAGCGCAACACCAACACACACTCAACACCAACTCACACACATTCATATATAAATACAAATTCCGAGCTGTGGAAAATGCAATCAGCGAAACTAAAACTTAAGGAGCTCAACACTAAGGTATTCAAGGATCTCTGGATCACTGCACATTGGCAGTAATTTGATGGTGTTGTTTCGCGTTGTTCGGTTGTTATTGTTAAGCCCAGCGAAATGTTCAGACGGCGAAGGAGAGATGGTTATTCATTGCATTTCTGGCATTATTATTGTTGCTTGATTGTTGTCGACAGACGGCTGTTGTTGGGGGAGAAAAATTTCCCAAATCGAGGACTGAAAAGCATTCTAACCATTTTTTATTGCATGTCTTTTTTCTGTTTACCCATCGGTGCGTATACGTAATGTAAGACTGATTGAATGCGACGGAATTATTATTTGATTTTGAAAAGGGCATTGTGATTGCAGTTCCTTTCATCTCAAACTTGATTGGCTGCATTCGGTTCTGGATTTTGAAGTTTTGTGATTTATGATTTTGAAGTTTTATAATTACCAAGGCAAGAATTCGAAATGTTTTAAAGTAGAGGATATAAAAGGGTTTATTTAAATAGGTATTTGTTGCAAAGATATAAATTGATAAACAATTGTTTTTGGAAAAAATCGTTTATTTTAATAAATCTGGGCACTATGTTCACTACAAATATTATTTCATATTTATTAAACATTAAAATAAAAGGTTTTACATTTTTTGTATTGCCAGAAAATAAAATGGGAAAAGAAAAATAAGAAAAGAAGGCTAGCTTCGGGGCCCGAAGCTTAGAATACTCGTATGTATAGCATCTATAAGATATAGTATCCGATTTTTGGTTTTTAATTTTATAAAACGGATTTAATGTCTATAAAAACTATATTTTCAATTTTATTGATAAACACCAAAGTTATGCTCAATTACCCATTTGCTCACATACTTTAAGAAAAATTGTCGGTTGGATGAGCTGCAGAAAAAAGAGTGGGTAATAAAAACAAAATTAGATAGAGTTAAGTAAAGTATTTCAGGCTCCATTTTAATCTACTCTCTTTAAGTTTAAAATAATTTATAAAGTATAATTTATAAATTGAAAGTTCATAGTTCTGCAAAACTAGCCCAGACTTCAACCTTCAGTTTCCCAGTTAATGGTTTCCGCAAGAGTAAGCAAAACTAGAGAAACTTAAAAAAAAAAAAAAAACAAAAGACAGTCTGAGATTCATGCTGCGGGAACCGAGAGAACCCGTTGATGGTTGTACATCATTAGAGCGCTGCACAGGCGCCAGTTGACCAGACAGAGGTTTCCCAACTGCCCCCCAAACCGTCTCTCTCCTCATCTGCCAGAGAGCTGCATCCGCTGTGGATGTTGCAGCCTCAACTGGAAGTCACGTCATATTGATTGAAATTTAAAATGCAAATCACTTAAAGCGTTCAATTTAATCAAATTATTACAACAACAAGCTGGCAAGTGCAATGGAAAATAAAAGAGTTTTAGAAAAGGGGGGCAAAACAAGTGGGCAACCATTGGCAACCAGAACAGACCACAACAATATTAACATCAACAGCAACAACAACAAGAGCAACAACAAGAAAGGGAAAACAACGACAAGTAATTTTCCACATTTTCTGTTTGCGGTCACTCGAGAAGGCGCCGCCGAGTGGCTTTTCAAAAACGGGAGGTAATGGGTAATGGGAGCTGGATTGTGTAGAGGATATGGTGGCCACATGAGAACGTGTCTATTAAAGTGATAGTCCGGACTGGAGTTGGTCACTTCTGGACATAGACATAGACACTGAAATCAAATCATGTGGGCTACACTAAAGCATCTTAGCTATCGAAGCCTTTCCATTGTTATTTCTTTAACGAGTATTTGAAAAATAATTTCCGTTCACAGTTCTTAATAAAAGAAAAATATTTCATAATTTTTAAGTAATTTAACATATAAAAATAACCTCCAGTAATAAAATCAATGAATGCTTAAAATTAAAAAATATTTATTATTAAAAAAAAATACAAATTTTGATCCATGTCCAAAATCTCTATAGAGTCTTAGAGGATTTATAAATCATAATGGAT
Organism: Drosophila setifemur; assembly: GCA_021224005.1. Taxonomy (NCBI): domain Eukaryota; kingdom Metazoa; phylum Arthropoda; class Insecta; order Diptera; family Drosophilidae; genus Drosophila; species Drosophila setifemur. The sequence goes on along the minus strand of JAJJHY010008789.1, from coordinate 3,818,692 downwards.
CTTCATGATTTTTAATTTCCAAACTAAAATTCTGAAAGTGCTTTCTAATATCAACAAATTACAATTTATCATAAGTTTTTAAAAATTAAAATGCAACTATTATTTTTAATAAAAAATGCAACTATTACTTTTTTAAACTAGCAGCTTTTTAAATATAGCAAATTTAATAATAATTCGATCCATAAACATGCTGGACATTCTTTTCTAATTTTATTAAGTAATATTTTCTCTCACTGCCCTGCTTGAGAGTAAACACATTGCCCTGACATCAACAACAATGTTGCCAACGCTAATGTTGTCCAATCTGCCCCACTACCCACCTGCCAATATAGCCACCAGTCACCTGCCACCGGCCACACCCTCTTCCTGGGCGGTTGCTGTTGGCTTAATTAAATTGTGGTTGCAACTTGCGAAGCGAAGCGCGTACACAAAAATCACACCCAACAGTAACAACAGCAACAACAATCCTGGGAAGCCAAATGCGGTTTCCACTTTATGATCGTTGTTCTAGCTGCGGTTACTGCGGTTCATTTTTAATAGGCCCTTTTTAACTAGGGACATTCGATACTCTCTGTTGGGAGGAAGAACCCAAGACCAAGATTCAGATAAAGTTTTTCTTGGATCTTGGAATTTCTTTAAAGAAATTAAGAATTAAGTCTTCATCTCTTCTGAGATTCCTTAATTGTTTAGAATCTTTGTGAATCCAAGGCCTCGGTGGCGCAGTTGGCAGCGCGTAAGTCTCATAATCTTAAGGTCGTGAGTTCAAGCCTCACCCGGGGCAAGTACATTTTTTGCAGTTTACCATAATCTTTATGCATCTTGCACAAGAAACTGGCTTATCTAATCATTTCAATGATTTTTGAAATAAGCCACGGCAAATTGTTTTTCATTTAAAGAAAATTAAATATCACAAGAAAATGTTATATTATTTTAAAATATTAATTTTTTCAGTTTTGTTTAGAAAAATAAATAAAGCATAATTAACATTTCCATATTTGGAGATAACTTTGTATTCTATATAAAATTAAAAAAAAAAAAAAATTTTAAAAACAAACATTGCAAATTTATGAAATAAATATAAATCTAAAACAACTCATAAGTTTTTTTTAAAGTCATTTCAATTTATTCATATATATTTTACTTAATATTGTTAAGCAAAGAGCATTATCATATCGACCTTGTTCGGATTATATTTTCGTCTGCCCTCATTACCATCTGTAGACCGCAGAAAAGCCACATAAACAACAACAGTAACGGGAGCAGCATAAACTTGACTGGCATCATTATGACATTAAGACGATGGTCGTATTATGCATAAATCTGAATAAAAACCAAAGCCCCGTTAACGGCAATTAAAATAACTACCAAAACTAACAGACTTGAAAGCTACAGTGAACTGTTAAAGGAGTCGAGTTAACAGAGCGAAGTCATTTGAAATTCATGGGGGAACACTTAAAGTTGTTAAGCTAAATCCAGCGGGAAATGGAATGCAATTTCCAGCAGTGGCGCAATAAGGACTCTCCAGCACACCAATACTCCGGGAAAGGCAGGAGGGAAATTTACTGGAGCTCAACTCTCTTCATTGGCCGCCCCAAAAAGTATGCAATGAAAATCGAAGCGAAGCGAAGAAGCAGCAAACGAAGTGAAATGCTCGTAAATTGTAGTTGGCTGACAAGTTGACTCCAGGCTGGGTTTTCCAGGAGGGGCAGGAGGGGAAGGGGGTAATAACACTGCAAGGATGTGCGGGATGACATTGCACTCGACTCGATCCAGCGACGAGTGCAATGAAACTGCAAAACTTGCTTCAGACAAGCCAGGAAGCAGCGTCAAGCATATCAAATTGTGGGTGTTTGCGTGGGCGAGACATTCACCTAAACTAAAGTAAAGCAGCTCAGTTCATCGCCGACTTCTTTTCCTTATCCTTCCCCCATCGCTACTCCCTGTTCAATGTATCTCTCTTTATTGTGCATTTGTCCTTTGGCAACTCAACGAAGGACAAAATTCAATGAACGGTTTCCTGTCTTCTACGTTGCACTTCGAAAATAGGTTTCCTGAATTCACTTTTAATCACCGTAGACAAATAATACAAATATTATTAAAAAGTTGTACAATATTCAATACTTAACGAAATAAGTGAAATATTTGTAAAAAATGTTTAGCTTATTTTTTAAATTCCTAAAAATCTACAACGCATTTTTAATTTTTTTCTTATAAAATCTTATTCATACATAATAGAAATTAATATTTTAATTATGTAATTTTTAAATACATAGATAGTAAATTAACTGAATTAACTAAAATTTAATATATATTCGAAGAAAATGCGCCTTTTATAGAAACTAAATGAAACAAATATAAAATGATAATAAAATATACAAAAATATTAATTAATTAATAAATCGATCTTTTTTTTTGTTTTCTATCTTCTTAATATTTAAAATATTTTTGGCAGTCCACTTGTTGTGTTTAAGCATAACTAAAATTGTGTTTGATTATGTTTTGGCTATAGTTCTTTTTTTCCTAGTGTTATCATTAGAAATAGTTACAACAAAATATACAAGAAATAAAAAACTTTGTGCACCAAAAAGTAACTCATAAAATGGATTTTTATGAACCCGAAGCCACTTGCGTTAGACAACTCCCAGTTGACCTTTTAGGGCGATGGTCATTACCTGACCTGCACAGCAGCTGCACTTTCATTAATACGAGTTTTGTAGTTGTTGTTGCTGCATAGCGAAGAGTTTTCCTTCAGACCAATTAAGTGCCGGCTTTCCACCATTGCTTTCTTTTCATTGTTGGCGTTGGCGAGCATAAAATTCAATCAAGTTTTGTGTTGGGCCAAAAGTTACGATGCCTCAGACAGAGACCGAGAGCGCAGTTACCCCTTGAAAACCCATCCCTTGAACCCTTGAACTGCCAGACAGACAGGACACGTTTGTCCTTACATTGTCCTCTGGACTGTAGCTGTTGCTGTTGCTGCTGCTCCTGCTGCCGTGGCTGCTGCTGTTGCATCCCATGGCTGACTGTCTAGACTTGAGTTGGCTGCCCTCTCCCCAGTGCCATGACAACCGCATGCGATTTATGCTGATGCGAGCATTTACCCCACACCCCAGTCCAAGCCCGATTCCACTTGCTCCCCCCAATTAGCACCCCGGGCATCCTCCACACACCCTCCGTTAATATTATTAAATGCAAATTAAGCTTTATCCCATTTCATTCATTAGCGGCAGTAATTTAGCCAGCGAGTGTCCTTGTTTATTAGCACCTCGAATCGGTTGAGGTTTCACACAGGAATTACAGGCAGATAAATGGGGAAATGTCAGGGTTGCAAATCCCTTTTTTTTTAGAGCTTCTAAACAAAAATTGTAAACCAACGATTTTGTTGGCTAAGTGATTTTCGATGGTAAACAAGCCACAGCTTTTATTGCAATTATTGTTTATTTGCAAGACCACAAAATAATTGAATCTAAAATAATTATTTGTCAATGATAAAAGTTATATTATTTTAGGTAATTGGTTTGAAATGTATTTGATTTTACAAAATACCAAACAAATATTATATTAATACAAAATTAAACTACAAAAACTAATAGTCAAGAAATTCAATCGTTTTTTGAATGGTATGATTTACCCTATTTTATATATCTAGGTACTATACTTATGTATTAATAGTATTGCTCAACTTAATAATTCAATATATAAAATGTGTATTATAGGTTAAATTAAGCCGCGTACATTGATAATACTTATTAATTAAAAATTAAGGAATCAAGTCATAAGAAAAACTTTGTTTATTCACCTTGTGGTTGTTGTAGGATAATTCTGCTCTTTGCAGTCTTAAGCAGATCGCTTAAAAACCGCTTTGCATCCCTGAAATGTGCAATTGAGGTGCAAATTCCCGAGCGAACCATTGCTTCCTTTCTTTGCTGCGTTTCTTGGCTAATTTGCAAACCAATTAAATGTCAATTTGAGGCATTGTTCCTTAGCCGCGCACTCTCAACCCACCAAACTCCTTCCGCTTTTGTGGGTGTAAAAGTTTTTTTGCCACCGCCGCTAAAGTTTCGCCCATTGCCAACGTCTAGACGTCTTTGGCAGACTCTCACGACTTCTTCCTTTGACTGCAGCCCGACTTTTCCCGTAGTTTGCATTGCGTAGTTTGCATAACTTTTTCCCCACCCCCTCCGATGGGTCCACCTTTTTTTCTCGTCCTGACGCCTTTCAGCGGCTAAGTGAGTTTTAATGCCGACAAAAGCGCCCCAGGGGATGTGGAGTCATTTTGGTCTTTTGCTATTTCACAACCAAATTGGCATACGTTGCGTATGCGTTATGTGGGCGCATTTATAGTTCGTGTTTGTGTGCTTAGTTTTGAATATTTCACTCGATTCTTTCATAATTCATGTCCCTCCGCCACTTTACTTGCTTTTTGCTATCCCAAAACTGTCCCCGCCCTCCGAAAATAAACCGCCCACTGGCCACGCCCCCGAAACCGCAGTCAGCCAGTCAACGGGTTACGGTCAGGAATCGGGGAAAAGCTGGTAGGGGGACCTTTCATCCTGACCAAAAATTTTTATGCAAATAGGAAAACACGAAAATTTTGGAAAAAAAAATGCACATTGCAATGCACACAACAAGATGGAAATGGTAAATGGAAATATATGCGAATAGGGAATGCACTAGATTATTTTTATAAATGTAATTTTACTAAAAAAATAAGTATTACTAAGATGAAATGGTAATTAATTTATTTTTTATAAATTATATATAACTGATAAGTAAATTCTAACAAAATTGAGTATTAAATTATGCATTTCAAAAGGCTCAAATCTATTTACGATAGAAGTTTTAAATTTATATTTTCTTAAATATTTCGTATAATATATTTAAATATGAAAAATTCGAGATGGTTTCGAACCAATTTCAATTATCCCTTTTTAGGCAAAAAAAAAAGGATCTCTAAATGAGTTGAATAGTTTTCCATATTTGCACTACAATTCCTCTGATGCAGCAATTCATCAGGAGTAAAACTTTGCTCTGCATTTCGAATGCAAAGTTTTAATCACCTTTCAGATCGGAAAGTGGTCATGACCCTCTCCAAGTGAAAGCCTCTCATCGTGGCACTGGAAGTATCCGGCTCCTGCAGCCTGCAGGACACTCCACCCTCTCTCGCCGAGAATCCACGCAGACCGCCCAAAAGTGGGCAGACGTTGGTCGGCCCAGCCGGGCAATGAGTTTTTGAGCTAAAAGTTGAATTGTGCATCGACGTTCCCCCGCAACCCCCAAAAGAGTGCGCTGGCTGTGTGTGTTTTCGACTGTCTGTGTGGTATGCACTTGTCTAGACATTGGCTAGACAGTGTAAAACCAAAAAATAACAGCAACAACAATTACAGTAAATGCCGGGCGACACAAAACGAATCCAAACGAAATGTTGCACAATCCACGTGGTGGCCCCCAGAAAAACGAAAGAAAAAAAATCGAGCAGCACGGGAACAACAGGAGGACTTTGTCGTCGTCGTCGCCTCCGGCAGAGACAAATTTTTGGCAATACATTTGACAAATTTCCGTGCGAATGCAGAACAGCAGCAGCAGCAACGCGCGAAAGAGCCTCCAAATATCCCACAACACAGCCATTGTTTTCTTCCTTTGATTTTATTTGGTAACTACGTCGAAACTACTGGGTAAATCCTACCCTCCATCCTCCTGTTTACGCGGCTCCGAACTTCTTCCGCTGGAACGGCGGCGGCAGCGGAGCCAACAGATTGTTTGTCGAAATGCTGACGTTGACAAGTTCGTTAGGGCTCAGCCGAGACACGTGCACCAGGTGCTGCAAACGGGTGGAATAAAGAGAGAAAACGGTTGCAAGTTATTGACGCAATGTGAGGAGTAGGTGCAGTTAAGGTTCATGTGGAATGAATTGTAAATGGCTAACAATTCTTTAGTTTAGTGTTAGGATTTTTTAAATTGCCTCTATTTCTACTTGGTACTTTTTACAATCAGGAAAACATACGGATTGGTGGGTAGATGATGTTTTAAAAGGGAAATATAATAATACTATACCACTTTAATATTATATATTCTATATAATTATTTTTTTCTTAATTGTTGCATTACATTTAAAAATTTTAAATTAAATAAAGAGATGTTCTCTATATTTAAAACTATTAAAATATATTATGTTTTTTAATGGACACATCTTTCAGCTTCAGAAACGATTTTTTATATAAATGTACTATTTAAATTGTTTAATAAATATTTTATTGCGTAGACAATAAATAATTTTCCAATTTGAAGTATCATAAAAATCTCACCTCTCTGGACAGCTGTGTTTTGAGGCTCAAACCCTTAGAACTCGAGCCAACTGAAGAGGGTTTCAGCTTGTCTAACTTCTTGGACTTGTTCCCAACCCCTTGAGCCTCCTCACCCAACTGCTGATTCCTCTCCAGCACGTACAAATTGGTTTCGGTGTTAACAAGAAAGATGTTTGGATTTCTTGGGTCCAGGCTAATGCCATTAATGCAATGATGCCTGGTGTCCGGTATCAGGTACTCATCGGTTTCGCAGGTGAAGCACCGTTTGGCCAGGTCGTACTCCACCAACCGTCCATCGGCATAGGCCACCACTACGCGTCGGTGATCATCGGCAATGGTTAAAGCTGAGGTGCCCGCTCGGTAACGTGGCAAATTCAACAGGTGCTTAAATTCATTCCCGTGGCGTTTCCAAACGGCAATCACGTTATCCGAAGTTCCAGCCACCAGACACTCTCCTACTGGGGAAACCACTAAATGGCTAATAGTGCCTTTGCAGTGAGCACTTAAATCGACGCTGTTCTGGTAGATCACACTGTTCTCCTTTAGAACAAACCAAGAAAGCTGATTGTTTTGTGGATTCAGAAGTGCCAGTCTTCCATTTTTGCTGAAGAAGACGTGACTGGCGGGCTTTAGTTCCTCGGGAAGATCCTTCACCAGACGTTCCACCTTCAGGGGATCCCGGGTTACGCGATTCAGCCTGAGCTCCGCCAAAGTGGAGTAGCAAATCCAATTGGCATCGGGGGAAATAGCAGCAGCTTGTATGAAGTTTTTCTCTTTAACATTCAGCTGGAGGAGTTTCTGCGGGGGCTGTTCCAGAAGAAGTTCCTCCGCGTGACCCACTGGCTGTTTGAAGGTCTTCTTTTTCTCTTCATCACTAGGAGCCACCGACCCCAAGCGCCAGAGGTGAAGACTGTTCGGATACCTGAGGAGTAAAAGCTTCTCACTGGCGGCCAGCGATGCCACCGAACCCTTGAGGAAGGGAGCATGCTGCGAGAGATGCGCCTGCATTCTTTCGCTGGAGGTGATGGTCAGTATGCCATCGAGGCCACCGGAAACAATCTGTCCATCGATCACAACCAAGGATTTCACATAGTGCTTGTGGGCGTCGCGCTGCACAAACTTGATCCAACGCTCACTGCTGGATTCCTCGCGCCTGATCTGGGTTTTGCTGAACACACGGATCAACGGTGGCTGCATTCCACTGCAGACCAATCGATCCTCGTTTTCATTCACGGCCACGGCAAATACATTTTTGTCCAGCACTCGAGTGGAATCGATTTGCGTCGCATTCTCCGCATTCCACACTGTGACAAATCCAGCGGAGTCGCCAGCTATGATGGTATTATCGGATAGAACTTGCAAGGACCACACAATCACATCCTTGGCGGACAGCGTCATCGTATGCAGTGTCGTTCCCTTCAAAGCATTCCAGATCCGGACGCATCCTTCCGTGCCAGTCACCAGTTTCTTGCCTGTTTTGTCGAATTTTATGCAGAGCACTCGACCCTTTTGCTTGTTGAAGAGGGTTTTATAGGTGATCTCGTCGTTCTCTATGCTCAGGATGTTGATGTGACCTTCCTCGGAGCCCACTGCGATTTCCGTTTCCGCGGGATTTACGTCCAAGCACCACAGTGCATTGCCGGTGGGTGAATGCTCCTGTCGTGCCTTGAGGCTCTTCACATCCCATTCGATCAGTTTCCCCGTTAGATCCACTGAAAACAGACGATTTCCCGCCCAGGTCAGAGATTCCACTGGAGCATCCGGTGGCAGGTGGATAATTCGATCCAAATAGGGAGCGAACTCCATATTCCACAGCTCTATAGTAGGTGTTTCCCTGTGAAATAGATACTGATTAGGAATCTTCTTGGATTTATTTAGGTATCGGAATATTCTCCAAAACTTTACCGACTCAATGCGAGGCACTTGCTCTTTTTGCTATAGGCCAAGCTGACAATTCCACGCGGTTTGATCGTGTAGAAGCGAACATTGTGCACTTGCTGCTTGCCCACTTGCTGGGGCTCCTTTTTCACAATATCCGTCATTTTATTTACTTATTATTTACGAATTATTGCCTGTAAAACTAAGGAAAACAACTAAAACAAAATTCCTCTGCAGTTGCACGTGTGCGCAGAACTGTTGCCAGATCGTTTGTTTCTTGTAGTAAACAAACCGCGAGGGTTGCCATTTAGTTTAAAAAAATACCGCCTTAACCCTTGTTGGGCTCAGGGAAAAACACACCAGTCATGGTGATATTAAAGAACATTTATTTAAATGCATGAATATTGCCTTATAGCATAATATGAACCTAGTAAATATTCGAGTTTTAATATGTTCATTTCATATATTTCACACGATTGCAATAATTAAGTTGAGCGGGTTTTGCTAAGATTTCTCGGCTAGCCACATTTGGTCAGTCTAAAGCGGCAGTGGTGGTGGTTTTCGCAAATGTTTTCTTTTGTTGTTGCCCCCGCTGAAAGAAAAATTTCAGCCGAAAGTTAAACTAATCAACTAATTAAATTAAGTGCAAATATCAAGACATGAAATAGCTAAGGAGTAGCCATTATTCAAACACTTGAAAGTACAAAGAAGAGCAGCAAAGATGTCGCCAAACTCCCTCTGGACTTGGGTTCTCCTGAGTGGTAAATAATGCAGGCGAAAAATATGGAGAATGTATCTGATAGTTCTATGTGTATATAGCGCTGCTGCTGACCTTGGGCTCGGCGGCGATATCGTCGCGAGTTCTGGAGCTGAGCGATCGCTTCATCGATGTGCGACACGAGGGCCAGTGGCTGGTGATGTTCTATGCTCCATGGTGTGGTTATTGCAAGAAAACGGAGCCCATCTTCGCCCTGGTGGCTCAGGCGCTGCATGCCACCAATGTGAGGGTAGGTCGCCTCGATTGCACCAAGTACCCGGCAGCTGCCAAGGAGTTTAAGGTTTGAATCACTCATATACGCCTGAAAAGTCTGTTTAAGCATCTAGTAATCCCGATTAAAGGTCCGAGGATATCCCACCATCATGTTCATTAAGGGCAACATGGAGTTCACCTACAATGGAGATCGCAGTCGTGATGAATTGGTGGACTATGCTCTTAGGATGTCAGGGCCTCCAGTCCAGCTGGTGACGCGAACGGAGAGCGTGGATATGCTAAAGGGTTCCCACACCATATTCTTTATGTTTGTGGGTCAGCAGGAGGGCGTGGTGTGGGATACGTACTATGCTGCTGCCGAGGGTTACCAGGAACATGGATTCTTCTACGCCACCAGCGAGGACATTGCCGCCCAGCACTTTGACTTTGAGAAACTGCCAGCCGTCATTGTCCACAAGGAGGAGCAGCATCACTTCTATCCGCATGGCCACTTGGCTCATGAAATGGATCCGAATGATGTTAACGAGACCATTTTCCAGTGGGTGAACGTGGAGAGGTTCACCCTGTTCCCGAAGGTCACGCGATTCAATATCCACCAACTGCTGAAGACGAACAAGTATCTGGTTTTGGCTGTGGTGCAGGAGGATAAGCTGAATCAAATAGCCACACATGAGCTGGAGTTCCGGGATATGGTAGAGGGCGTGATTCGGAAGCATCGGCCGCGGTACCACATGAAATTCCAATTCGGATGGGTAAGAATTACCCTTTGTCCTGCTATCGGGCATCTTATTCTAAAAATGTTCTGCTTTTTAGATTGGCGAACCATCAATAGCTCATTCCATTATTCTGGACCAACTTCCAACACCCCATCTCATAGCCATTAATTCGAGCACACAGCACCACTTCATCCCCGATGATGATCCTCTGCAAATGACCCCGCAGGCACTGCATCTATTCCTGGAGTCCATCATGAACGAGAGTGCCGTTGCCTATGGAGGTGACACGTACTTTGTGCGCTTGAATCGCGCGCTCTTCGAGGTGCGCAGATCCCTGAAGGACATGTGGCAGGGAAATCCAGTGCTAACCACCGTCATCTTTGGCCTGCCACTGGGATTCCTCTCGCTGATAATGTACTCCATATTCTGTGGCGATTGTTTGGTTACAGATGAGGATCAGGATGAGGATCACGAGAAGAAGGAATAAGCCAAAGAGCTGAAGGAAATATTTTCAAGAAGAATCACCAACAAAGTGGTCAAGACGAAGATCTCCAAATTTGTGGAAACATCAAGAATATTTATTCGTAGTTAAATTACGAATGGAATGAGAATCACCAGAAGGAAGCTCACAGAAACAAAGATGCAATAGAAATTAACCAAAAGGTTTAGAAAAGTGAAGTAACACAAGAGGAGAAATTAGCAGAAACCCATTCTCATCCCCTAGAGCAACTTTTCTACCGCATTTACATATGTAAGCCAAATCTAGTCCTATGTCGAATCATCGCATCTGCGCGGGAAGAGAACTTCAACACCGCTTTAGGATCCGGAATTTGACACAAAAGAATTCAATTCGCATGCGTGCGTGTGGTTCTTTTTTCTCGTTTTAAGTTAGTAAAATTAATAAACATGATTTAGCGGATACCAAGAGCGGGGAACTTAAATTAGCAGTGGAGCAGACGAGGAAGGATCAGCAGCCGTAGTCCTCATCATCATCGCTGTCGATGGCCGCTCTGCGTCGATCGTACTTTACGGTGGACTTGGCCTGCGGCATCTGGGCGTTGACGCTCTCCAGGATGCTTACGAACTGGGCGTCGTCAAGCTTGCCCCGCACCTGACCCATCTGTGCCATGCGGATGACCATGTTCTCGAACATTTGCGCCTTCTCCGGCTTGCTCACCTTCAGGGTGTTCACTGTGGAAGCATGATGATATAAGTTCTGGTAGGTTCAGGGAGAAACTACAACTTACAGCGAGCTCGGGCCTGTTGGTCTAGAACCTGGGAGAGAATCGAGTGCTTCATCTCCTCCTGGGCGCGCATCTGCTCCTGCTGGGCCTGTTGTTTTTCCGCATCGTTGCCACCGCCGCCGCCCTAAAAAAATAAGACAAATTTTGAAAGGTCACCGAAGGATGAGGTCTTAAAGGAACAGGTGTCCCAGAGGCACCAGATGACTCATGGGACGAGAAATTAAACTCTATAGGTATTCAGATATAACCAATAAGTACAGATCTCTTAATGTTTATTTATTCTGATTGGATAAATGATTTAAAATAAACATGTCCCCACTTCCTTCTCCAATTAATGCCTATTTTTGGAATTCTCCACAGAAATCGTAGCCGGTTTGGTGGCCCTCAAATATTTTACTTACGAATTGCGACTGCATTTGTGACATGCGCTGGGCGCGTAAGGCATTCAAATCACCATCCGACATTCTGAGGTCTGAATGTGATATATCTTATGGCAGTTAGTTAAAGAAACACTCAATTTTTGTCGTCTAAAAAAATAAAATCACGCAGTTTTGGGTAAAAAAGTGTGCAGTCAAAAAGTGTGACCTTGCTAGGTATAAGCTATCGATAAGTTTCGCAACTCATAAATGCACAAATCCAGCCCTGGTCGCTCAGTGGGAAGAAGAAGCGCGCAGAAGAATATATTTTCACCGCAATAAAACAAACAAATAAACGCATTAACAAGTGCTATTAAAAACAAAGAAATATGTCGGCGCCCTTAGAGAACCTGGAGACACAGCTGGAGATGTTCATCGAGAATGTGCGTCAGATACGCATCATTGTCAGCGATTTTCAGCCCCAGGGACAGAACGTACTCAACCAGAAAATGTAACAAATTCAGAAAAGTATATTTTATTTAAATAAAATTAATAGTTTATATTCCCAACCTCAGTAACAGTTTGGTAACTGGTCTGCAAGAGATCGACAAGCTCCGATCACAAGTGCAGGACGTCTATGTGCCCTTCGAGGTCTTCTTTGACTACATCGACCAGGACAAAAATCCCCAGCTGTACACCAAGGACTGTGTGGAGAAGGCGCTGGCCAAGAACGAGGAGGTCAAGGGCAAGATCGAAAGCCTCAAGAAGTTCAAGACGAATCTGCTGCTCGAACTGTACAAAACCTTCCCCAACGAGATGAACAGCTACCGTGCGTACCGAAAGGATTCCATGTGAAGGGGAAGCACTAGCCCACCTAACTCCTAGTTTGTAAGCCCCATGTTTCAATAAAGTTTATACTTATATACAAAATGAATAAGGGTTTCATTACTGCCTTAACAAAATGCTTGTGTTTATCCATTATTACCATTATGGTTAGCTAATTAAAGTTGGATGTTTCTATTGGATAATTTATTCTCATTACTTAATTAAATATACTCGTTAGGATAAATTGATTAAAAATTAAGATCTTTTAACAGTCAATCCTGATTACATTCTCATTAAAAACCTAAACCATTTAACTTAATTTAGTTATTTTCTTATACATATGTACAATACATCTTTTTAGTTTCTTCAAAATACCTTCATTATTATTATACTCAAATAATAAATATCTAAAATTAAATAGATAATATTTAAAATTCGTTATTTAATATTTTACAACACTTCCGCAAAAATGTTGCCACATTTTCTCTGATATTAAACAGCTGGCTTCTGTTATTGTTATTGTGAGCTTGTGTAATTTTTTATGCGTAGATGAAAATTGTTTTTGAACAATATGAGGAGCTTGATCCAAGGATTTAAGACTGCTGTAAGAGCCACAAACTATACGCCAATCAACCGGAATGTTACAGTGCAATTGGAACGATTTAGATTGCCCCAAGTGAGGAAATTTGCTTCCAAATCCCAGCCGGCTTGTTGGAACTGCCAAACGAAGTCGGATTTAAGGCAGAATATGATTTGCGCTGACTGTGGACACTTGCAGGATGTGGATGCGGGAATAGTGGGTACACAATACGCTTTTATTTGATAGTTATTAATAATCCATTTATGTAGAACTACTTTGATCTGTTGAGCTTTCCCGCAAAGTTTACGCTGGAACCTCAAAAATTAACCCAAAGTTTCCGGCAGCTACAGACCCTCGTGCATCCTGATAAATTCAGCAATAAGTGTGTAAATTTGAAAAAATCTATAAATAAAAGAAAACCTATTTAATATCATATTTTCTCCCCAGAACCTCGCGCGAACAAACCAACTCTGCTGACTGGAGTTCGCTGATTAACAAGGCCTACAAGACTCTCCTCACACCCATTGAACGTGGTCAGTACCTGCTCCAAATGGAAGGAGATGAAATGCCGCAGGATAACAGCGCCCTAAACAAGGAATTTCTTATGGCCATGATGGATCGCAACGAGGAAGTGGAGGAGGCAGAAGATACTCAATCCCTGGAGGCGTTAAATGCGCAACTCCTGAAGGAACTGGAAGAGTTAACAAAAAAGTTGAGCTCCCTGTTTGAGGCCAAGGATCTTCCAGGAGTGAAAGCAACACTGGTGGAGATGAAGTATCTGCTGAGCATTCAGAACAGCATCAAACAGAAGCAGCAAAGTTTGTTGGGCAGCTGAAAATGAAATCGGATTTGCAAACAATCGCTATCAGCTATCGGCAATCAGCTGTTAAGTCAACAATAACAAATCGCGTTTGATTTATATAAAGTGAATAAAAAATCTTTATACGACAGCTGGGCTCGTGCAATTAGTTAATGATCAATTAGTGCCCCAACTAAAACAGGTTTCCCTCCCGAAGTACATGGAATCGTGGAGAGTTTTTCCCCTTCTCAACGATCACCCTGTGCCACGGTCAATGCTTTAAAAATATTTTGTAATCAATTAATCGCGGCGCTATCTGTTGAACTTAAGTCGCAAGGGGACACCCACTGAAACCCCTAGAACCTCCCTCAGACACCGTCATACCACCGATTTCTGCCCACTCATGCCCACTCACACATACACACACACTTGTAGCGGCATTTGTATCTTTGTGCCGGGTGGCGGAAAATTCGGAGCTGATGTATAAATTTAAACCGCGAACCGCAACAGCGGACAGTTCTTGGCGACAGGTGACAGCGATTGGACTCACTTAAGGGAAAAAGTGAAGTCTTACCTGAGGAATAACTGGAGGGGAAAAAACACTGGAATAAGAAATAATTTCGTCTTGGATAACAAAACCCCGGGCTTCGTTTATGGTTAACGAAAGTTAATACCTCGGAAATAATCAATACCTCAAGACAAGGTTAAAATGTAAGTAAAACATATCTCAAGATATAAGTATATTAGGAATTAAGTACACATTTGTAGAATGTAAATTATTTTCAATAGCAATGGTTGTAAAAAAGGAAAAATAAATATTTTAGATTAGTTTAAAACCATTCGTTAATATATATCTTTTATGACTTTTAGATTATTAAAGGTTCTTACACAAAATGATCATTAACTTAAAACGCAATAAACAGTTTTTCACAAAAAAAAAAATGTCTAAAAAAAGCTGATAAGAGATAATATTATGACAATATAACCATTCCATTAGAAATACATATTTAAAAGTGGAAATTATATTTGAATATTAATGACGACAGAGGAATTAATACTAATCCGAAATACATTTTATTTATTTCGAAATATTTCCTTTAACAGTTTACAGTACAGCGTTTTTAGAAACACATTGGTAGCCAATCTTTGGGACCCCGTCTTTATATTCAGACTGGAAACAAACCACACCGAAATGCACAAACTCTCAACCAGCCTGGTGATCTTCATCTGTTCCCTGCTGACAGCCTCGGCGGCGATCTCCTCCCCCATCATTGGAGTGCTCACCCAGGAGGTGTACCCCAATGGCTTGATTTCGCGACACTTCGACAACAAGACCAGCTACATCGCTGCCTCGTATGTGAAGTATCTGGAAGGAGCTGGAGCCCGGGTGGTGCCGATTTGGTGAGTATGCAGATACTGACGGATATATCTGACCAGCAGAGATTAAGAGATGTTTTCATGGCCCAAACTTTCGAGATAAGATTAAGACACACGTGTATTAATAGAACATAAATACATTAATGAGTAAATTTAATTTGAGTTTGATAAGATAGCCGGAAAGCAATTAATAAACAATTTTCGTAATCCCATGTCAGGATCGGGCGCAATCGTAGCTACTACGAAGATCTCATGCAAAAGATAAACGGGTAAGTGTTGTATTTCTAAATTAAATGGAGTTTCCGTTTTTTAAATTTATTGATTTGATTTCGCAGAGTTTTATTGCCAGGCGGTGCTACCTTTTTTAATCAGAGCAATGGGTATGCCGATGCCGGGGAACATCTCATTCAGCTGGCTGTGGAATTGAATGAACATGGCGTTTTCATGCCGGTTTGGGGTACTTGCCTGGGCATGGAGCTGCTGGTCTACAAGCTGGCCAATGGCACTGATCATCGAGTCGACTGCAATGGACATGGAATTGCACTGCCAGTGGAATTTAAAGAAGGTAGAGGGGGAACTGTTTAAATCCAAAAGTAAATTTAATTAATTTAATCCCATATTAAGACTATAAACAAAGCCGTTTGTTTGCCTCCATAAGTGATGAAGTTGCAGACACGATGGTCAAGGAGAATGTAACATTTCACTGGCATCAATATTGCTACACGGAAAAGGACTTTAAACGGGATTTCTTGAACGAAACATGGCGCGTCCTATCCCTGAATCATGACTGGAATGGCACCGAATTTATTTCCACCATGGAGCACCAGAAATATCCCTTTTATGGCGTACAATTTCATCCGGAAAAGCCGCTCTACGAGTTCACCAAGACGAGTATTCCTCACACTGACGCAGCTGTGCTGAGTGGACAATTCTTCGCTGATTACTTTGTGAATGAAGCAAGGAGGAGCACTCAGAGTTTTTCCAATGCCACGGAGCAGGCTAGGTCGCTCATCTACAACTACAATCCGGAGTACACTTCGATTTTGGGATCCAGCTACATGCAGCAATATTTGTTCACCGATGAGGAAATGGGCGTTGAAATCCCCGATATTCCTGAAATCCCTGATGAAGAAGGAGGTGACGGCGGAGATATTGGACATGGAGTTATCTATCCAGGTGGTGATGGTGGTGGATCTGCTCTAGTGCCTCTCTTCAATGGATTCCTCCTCACTCTGCTGATTGTATCATTTAATTGATTTCTTGGCTGGAATGTCAATGGATTTTCGGTTTGCGCCTTTGACAATTACGGAATTAACCCTACATGCGCCATGATCGATTTTATTCCATTGCCTTGGAGAATATCAATTGTGCAAAGTTCAAATTGTTGTTAAAGTGACTTACGTACAAGCAAATATTAAAATAGATCAGATTGGTCACTAGGGGTGTCTTATTTGATAAAAAAAAAGATTCAATTTATTGATATGGCTGCAACGAAAAGTAGTTGATTAGATAAGAAATTTAAAAAGAAATTAATACTATTTAAACTGTTTTTCTTTTTATTTATCGCATATTGTAGATATCTCGGATCAGAATATGTTCTTATTTAATACATATTTTAATGATTATTAATAATTTATATTTTGTTTTGTAAACAAATTAAATTAATATTGTTAAGAGTGAGCCATTTGAATTGCCTTTGTCTTAAATTATACTCATATAACTCTGACAAACTATTTACAAAATATCCCCGAGAGTAGGCACCTCTCATTTGTACGTTATAAGTTTTAAAATGACCTGTTGACACAATTTTATTTTTAATGAATATTATTGTCCCTCTACTGCCATAATGTTTTATTAACAAATTAGTATGTAAAATACTGATATAAATCTGTATATAATGATTTTTAGCATAGGAATATGATTCCACATTGTTTAAAATTGAATATACAAGTATATCAAAATCAGCTTTGGCTAATATTGTTTTCTTTTCTTAAAATCATTTATCATCTACATTTTTCAATATATTAACTATATATAACAAAATTTATATTTAAATATCTGAATTAAAAATATTCATTTGATGCCAAAATCTGAATAGCTTAGACTCGGTTTTCAAATTCGAATATTATTGCTGATTCTAAACTTTCTTCGCTTTTTGGCTAAATCTCCAAAATGTTTTTTTAGAAGTTGGACAAATTATTCGGCGGCGTGGTCTTCGATCCCGAAATTGCGAATCTGCTATGTCCATTTACCTAAAATTTGGGTACAAAAGTCTCGGATCTTTGTCGCAGATAATTGAAGAATGGCCTTCAATTTAATTATTATTCCATTATGTGGTGTGACGGGAATCATCTGTTTTGTAACTGGGGCTGTTGTCCAACAGTATATATCATACAAAAGAATTAAGTCTGTTATGGTCAACGATGCTTATGTATTTCGCAGCCGGCATAGAGTTTTCAATGCGGTAAGACGATATTGCTGGATAATAGTAAATACTGACACCTCCGCTCTATTTCAGTTAGAACTACTGGGCAAAACCTCTAAAAATATGAGGGCATCCCGATTACCTAGGTCGGAAAGAGAGCAGGAAATTTGGGTTGGTACAGAAGTATCTGATATTCAAGATTCATATAGTGCTGCTGAACAGTTCTTTTCGTGGGTTCGATTAAGGGCCACAAATTTTGCAAGGTCAATCAAAAACCAGGTAAGATGTAACCGAAATGCTCTCTCAGCTGAAAGTCAACAGATGATCACGAAGAAGGATGTCGCCCATATAGCTAATATCATGAAATATGGATTTCCGGGGATGGACGAGATCCTTATTTATAAGAACTTTGTTGTCTCTTTTGATCGTCGCAATCGGATCGCTCACTGGGTGTGCGAGCACCTGAGTGTTGATTGCTTCTCCGACATAGATCCAAAGACCTTGCATAAACCCAGTGAATACACAGCTGACTCTGCTATACCGGCAATGTTCTGTCCGACCATGCGGGATTTTCGAAATAGCGATTGGGTCGGAGGTCATATGGCCTCGCCGCACAACTACAAATGCGATTTTGTCAGTTTTATTGATGCTTACAAATTCCCGAACATTGTGCCCATCCATAGGGGACTGAAGACCAATATTTGGCTGCGCCTGGAGCATTATGTAAGAGAACTGGCCTTCACCAGTGCAGCTGTGTATGTCTACACGGGTCCCCTGTTTATGCCCCAGAGAACCACCTTCCGGAACTGGGCCATTCGTCACCATGTGATGGGCTTGAACACTGTGGCCGTGCCCACGCACTTCTTTAAGGTCATCATTGCCGAGCAAAAGGATGAAGAGGGTCAGGTTGCGCTGCCCTTTATGGAGGGCTATGTGGTGCCCAATGCGGATTTGGATAAGGACTTAGAGCTGCGATCGTTTCAAACAAAGATTCGGGACATCGAACACTTTGCGGGACTAAAGTTTTACGATGGTCAGGTGCGGGATCAAAGGGGCGTTTCCTTTGCCCATCACTCCCAAGACTATCATACTAATTAAACTGAAGAGTTGGAAAGTCCAATAAACGAATAAAATATCGAGATTTATTTTATCAAATCGTTTGTTCGTTCGTTTGTACCTATGTCTATGACATCACGAGCTATGTTAATACCTCGTGTGATGCTCTCGCAGACAAGTAGGAAAACGCATTCTGTTCGTGTGCTCTCAGTCGATTTTTGGTCAGCTCCACGGCAGCTGGTGCAGTTGTCAGAACTCGGGAATCTGTGGGAACCATGTCGGAGGAGAGCGCATGTGCAGGTTGGGCCCTCCACAGCCACGTTCCGACTGTTGGCATCATGTCCATCGATATTGCCAAACGATTGGAGGAGCATTTTGGTCAACGATGGCATAGCTATATAGCCGCGTCCTACGTCAAATTTCTGGAGGCATCCGGTGCCCATGTAGTGCCCGTCTGGTAAGTACTTAATTCTTATTAAACAAATTTTAAAATTTTTTGATTGGTGGGGTATCTTAAACGGGCGAAAAATTCACTTAACACCAAAAGATTTTTTTTTTAATTAAGTTCCTGATATTTGTATGCAATTAGTTATTTCCTTTTTTAAACTAAAGCTTTAGGCACCCGATATTATCCATTCTCAAAAAAATAGTCTTGCACCCCTTAAATGGGGCAAATATGTATTTTATTAGGGAGATTTAAAACCGATCCCCAAGTCACGTAGTAGTCGCCTTTGTGTGAGCTGCTGAGCGGTTTAGTTTGCAGTTTGTAGTTAAAAACAACAACATAAATAATGATTGAGGAGGAACCGGTGGATGCTCCTTGCATTGGCATCATGTGCATCGATATGGCCCAATCACTGGCCCATAACTTTGGCCCAAAGTGGCACAGCTATTTGGCCGCCTCGTATGTAAAGCACTTGGAGGCCGCGGGGGCATTGGCAGTGCCCATCTGGTGAGGTGGTAAACAAATTGCATAAACAAAAAAAAATAAATTGCACAGCGGGAAGCAACAGAAAAATGATTATCTTAGCGGGCGTTGCGCCAAGAAATTTTTTGCACAACGCGATCAGCCGAGAAAGTCAGAATGAGATACTGTTTATCGGTTTGTTTCTTATAGTCAAGCATTTGCATTCGATTTCGTTTGAATAAATTTGAATGAACGCATTGAGAATAACTAAAATACTATAATATGTATGTCTATAAATTTATTGTTATTTATAGAACAAAAAGTATATGTTATTCGAATTTTAAGCAACAAATACATTTAATTGTTTAAAACCCTTTCAAAAATCCACTTGCAGGATTGGCCGAGATCGTGCCTATTATGAGAGCCTCTTGGTCCAATTGAATGGCATCCTCCTTCCGGGCGGAGCAGTCTTCATCGATGAGGCCAACATGCGGGCCCATCCCCATCTGACCAACGACTGTGTGCGGAGTGCGGAGATCATTTACCAGCTGGTCGAGGAGCGGAATAAGTTGGCCAGAAGGCAGGGCGACGACTTTCCCCTATGGGGCACCTGCCTGGGCTTTCAGCTCATGCTCATCCATGCCGCCCAGCAGCCGAAGGTGCGCACCGATTGCGATAATATGCGGGAGGCGATGCCACTCCACTTGACCCAGGACTACCGGGAGTCCCAGTTGTTTGGGAATCTGCCGGACTCGGTGGCGGAGAAAATGGAGAAAGAGCCGTTTGCTTGCCACCAGCACCGCTACTGCATCAGCAGGGAGAGTCTGGAATCGTGCGGAATGGCCAATGACTGGCATACTTTGGCCACCCAAAAGGATGCGTCTGGTCGGGAATTTATCACCGTGATCGAGCACCGGCGCTTTCCCATATTCGGCTGTCAGTTTCATCCGGAACGCGCTGCCTTCGAGCAGTTGTTTACCTCGAAGGATCTCGGCCACTTGGCCCATTCCCAGCAAGGAATCGAACTGGCCCAGCACCTGGCCAGTCGATTTGTAAACGCCTGCGGGCGCAACAAAAACCGATTTGCCAATCCGGAGGTGAAGGCGAGACACCTCATCTGGAACTGGCAACCTGTTTTTTCCGGTCGCTTCAAGGATTCCAACTGGCTTCAGTGCTATCTGTTCGAAAACGACGTGAACTACCCAGAACACTAAAGTTTTTTTATAAACGGAGTTGTTATTTATGATATTAAATAATGATTTTGTGTGATATATTATTAGATTTATGCTTATATTTCCCAAATAATAAATACACCCAGAACGAAGACATGAAAAATAGTCTTTTCTTTATTAATTCTGAACGTTTTTGATTTTAGTTAAATTTCGAATTTTTAATATCATAATCCGTCAATATCTTTAAAATGTTTTATCCCGAAATCATTTTGTTAAAGAGTCTTCAACTGTTGCTCCCTTTTGATAGCGCTGGATTCTATGCTTCCTTAATTTTACTTACTTATCTTTAGGGTTTTCCTTTCTTGCCTACATTTTCTATTTCCCATTTTCCTTGCTTCACTCACGAAGTAGTTGAGTACTTTTCCACATTTGTCTCATGCAAATTTCACGCTGTATTTTTCCGTTCAATTTTTGGTTTGGCGCTTTTCATTTTTGTATTTTCAAGGATTTCCATTGGCGGAAAGCTATTTTCTGTTGGCACCCGGTTTTCCCTCAAGCAAATGGAATATTTTTGTTCTGTTTTATGGGTCTTCCTTTTGGCAAAAGGGCACGTGGGTTCATAAGTAAAGTGAGAATTGGATTTACAACATTTTGGTTTTAGCATCGACAGCTTCTATATTAATGAGCAAATGAGTACCAGTATATTATTGCTAAGTACATTATAGAAATCAATATATCGGATGTATATGTATATGCTATGTAATGTAATATTAAAGTTAATATTTAAATAACAATTTTTAATTATAAAGCTTAACAATTATAACTACTTTTTTCACATTTATTATATTTATGCGAAATAATATCTATAATATAAGTTAGTGATTGTACTAACGACTTTGTTGTTTTGTGTATTACTAAATAAATATTAATTAATAGGAAACAAATTACAAATTATTGTTTAACTATCAGTTTGTTAATAGTTTTATGTATTGTATTGATATATTTTGAAATTTTATAGTGTATAAAATATCTCGTAATTATTGCACACAATTTTCCTTTTCATGTCTATTCATTGGGTTATGCTTTTCTCTTCTCTTGGAGGCTTTCTGTCTTTTTACTCAGGGGGCTCGTCAAAAGGTTGACTGCTCATAATTAGCGCATGACACAACGGAATTTTCCGTGACAGGTTTGGGGTTTTTTTGTAAATTCCTCCGCATATTCCATTAGGCGGACACTGGGCTCAGTTATTTATTTATTTTTCCCATGCTGGTGGCTTAAAGTTCAGTCTGAGGCGCGAACACAAATTATTGTTACCGGTGGAGCAAGCAGCTTGTTATGGCACCTGAGTTATTGTCTGATTCCCATAATTGTATGCGGCTTCGAGGGGCTGCCATTCTGCTATTGTTATGTCCTGGTTGATATCTCTCCGTCTGGGTCTCTGGCTTTTCCGCCCTGTCTGGCTTTCCTTTAACTTTTCTTTTCCCCCTCTATTGTGACTACAATTTTGTGTTCTCATTGATCCGGCATCGCTTGCTAATGAGACTAGACTAGTGTCTAGTCCCACTTGACTTGTTAATCATCGTCAATTAAGTGGTAACACGTGCTTCGATTAATGTAATTCGAATGCATAAAATACAAATGTTTAATGTACAAATTCGTATGAATAAAATACAAATGTTTAGTTAATTATTATCTGAGTCAATTTCCATTTATACGATTTTGTTATTGAACTTAATTGTTAATTCTTTCATTATTAAAGTACCCCAACCCGTGCTGTTATTGATTATAATATATATACTTAGTATTATTATGATTTTTGTTTTCAGTTCTATTGTTTCGTTTTATGCGCACTCGCATTATTGTGATCTTGGCTGGAAAAAAAGAAATTGTCAGCACAAAATGCCGTATTAAATGCCCTTGTGCCCATTTTATAGACTCACTTCGGAAGAGATGAATGTATTCACACTTGCAGAGACCCACACATTAATGCCTGGCAAATGAAAGGGGTAGCAAGTGGATGGAGGAAGTGGGGGGGTCGGGATGGGGAAATTAGGGGTAGTCCGGGCCAAAGTCTAAAAGTAAAAGTTGGCATATTTCTGTTTTCTCAACTGAAAATTAAGCCGCCTTTACACACACCAACATATTTGCCATCCTTCTGCCTTTCTCTGGGTGTGTGCCTAAGTGTGTGTGTGTGTTTGGTGCGGCTTTCACAATGACGTCATAGCTCATGGCAGGATTGGGCCGGCCTTTTTGCCTTTTTATAACCTACTTGCCGTGCATTGAACCGGCCCCCAGCTTGCTCTCTACAATCTCTTCCCAGTCGCTTTCTCCTACCCCCCTCCCTACCACTCTCTCTCTCTGTACCTCTCTCACTGGTAGAAAGTATTCTCTCTCTTACTACAAAATGTCTCCTCTCTCTCTATTTCTAGCGCACTGCAGGCTGCAGCTCGGCGTTTTGGGCCAATGAACTCTTCCTGCAAGGACATTGCAGTCGCGCCGAGTGACATTATGAAACTAACAGCAAAAACAACGAGGACAAAAACAACAATTGTTTGGTGAGTTCTGCAGAAGCCAAAGGTCCTTTTGGCACCCATCTTCCCCACACCCCCCGCTGGCACCCAAAAGTTGGATAGTAAAGCCCCTCTAGACGAACAATTTACGCTGATTTGGCATTTAAACTGCAGTTGAAGGATACACACCCTGTTCTCGTAGCTGCTTCTGTATGTGTGCGTGCGTATCTGTGTGACGTTGATTGTGTGAGTCTGACTTTGATAATCCCTTTAACTGACCCAACAAACGGTCGACATCGGAGAGCAGCTTCATTGGAATTTGGCTCCGATTTTTCTGTTTTTTTTCTTAATTGTTTCATTTTGGGTTTAAATTTTTATTAAGGTCAAGATTTTCTAAAATTTGCTTAACTTTGCAAGTTTTAGTCACTTCAAATATCTTGGAAGTTTTACAGTTTTCCTAAGACCTTAGATTTTTCAACATTTCAAGTAATCGAAGTAAGTAAGTAAGTAAATAGTCTTTAATAGTCTTAAATGCTTATTATATTTTTAAAGTAGGTATCTCATATTCTGTAAGGCGTACATCTTGGAAATAAAATGTTTATTTTTAAAGTTTCAAAAGTTAATTTCATTATTTGTATTTAAAATATCTCACTGCCACTGCAATATTGTTTAAGTATATTTCTTCCCAAAAAAAAAAAGCTATAATCCATATGTTTATTCTTTTAATATCCATTTGTTATATACTTGTTACAAAATATAGCAACTTCCTTTAATTTCTATTTACATATTCACTACACATTTTTTAAGATATCTCCCATATTGTTGTAATATCCTACTTTCCTCTACCTCAATTTGGAATTTCGACCATAACAATCAAAGTTAATATATTTTCTGCCTGCCACTGGACCACTGGCCACCTTCCGAATTTGAACTATTTACCAACCGAATCCACGTCCGAAGCCCCCCCGACAATTTAAATTTCCATTCCCATTTGTCAAGCGGTGTTTCTGTGTTGCCCTTTGACATCAACTAGGCCATAAACATTCCTCCTGCCGTTGGCCCATTTTCATTGCCTGCTTTCGAGGGCGTGGTCGATGGGTGATGGGTGGAGGTGGGTATGGGGTGTGGGGTGTGGGGTGTGTGGTGATATTTGGCCTAATGGGGCGCGTGTGGTGCTGTAAGCCTCTTAAATGCTGAAGGTCCCACTGCCTTGTATTTCTGCTGTTGCTGATATTTTGCCGCTTGCCTCTTGTCGATTTTAGTATTTTTATTTTTACATTGCTCTGGCAATTATGGGCTGTCGCCTCTGTCGCTGGCTAAATTTAACCTGAAAGGCGGGGCGTGACATTCACCAGGCCACCAAAATCGGTGGCTTTCAGTGTGTGACGTCATCCGCGCTCTTGCAACGCCCCAAGGCCAATCGGTTCGGTCCGAACACAAAAGCTTCATTATTTGCCAACACATATTGGGGTTAAGCCCATATCCCTTGAAAGGATTAACACCAAGGATGGTGCCCCACTCATCTGGCGACGAGGGGTCTCTGATATTTCAGTGGGTCAAGTGGGTCCTTTCAGATTGTCTAGTCTCCGTTGAGCTCTCTCGAAAGGTCGCAGCTCAGGCGATCTTGGAACATCTGAAACATCGTAAAGAACCCGAGCTATCCTTGCCTTGGCAATTTGAGGCGATTGTTTCCAAAGGGGTGGGGCGGGTTACCAAGTCTCAAGGCCGGTGCATTCAAATTAGCTGCAGTTTATTTATGTCCCGCCGCAGCCAAGCATCACCATCCGCTGCGGTAGCCGCGCTTTTGTATGCAAGCCACGTCGCGCCGCAGTGACGCCTTTTGTGGCACTTCGTTTCATTATTATTATTTTTTGTTGTTTTATTAATATGTGCGAGGGGCAGTCAATCGAGTAAGCCTGCATTTATAAATATAAACCGAAAGTGACCAGGCAGGATGTGGCAGTAAAGGCATTTCCCTTCGCCTCATTCATAACTGTTTCAAGGGGAGGTGCAGAAGGCGCAGGAGGCAGATCACCCGCTCCGATGACGCTTTAAAGTTCGGAGGTTCAGGTGGCGGCGTGTGGAAATGGAAAACCGCACCGCAACCGACAAACGTCAACGACTCTAAGGACAACAACGACGGCGTCGAGCTGTTAGCCCCTGACCCAGTTTAAAAAACCCAGAGAGATAGAGCGCGTGCGAGAGAGACAACTGGGAGTGCGGGAAAGAGATGGAGGCTCGCCGCCGACGTCACCATTTGGAGAACCTTCGTTAGGTGCACGGATGACGATGCTTAGCGCAGATGCCCTTGCCATTTGCCTTATCGTCGCGGCGGCAGCACCAAAGATACATCTCCAAATGCCACCCATCGAAATGCTACCCTTTGGATGTCCCAACCCTAACCCCAACCCCTGCCAATGCCGGTGCCCCTACCCCCATCCCCACCCCTACCGCTACCCCTACTCCGAGAGCCATGCAAATGTCTACTTTCCGCTCCACTGGTCGTATACGCAATAAACTGATTATTATTGAGTTTTAAATTGAATTTGCGGAGACCAGAGCGATGACGATGGGAGCGCGTGGAATGCATAAAATGCCAGGCAGCCCAACCCCAGCCATTTCTCAGATGAAAAATGGAAGCTGAGATATATGAGAGCCACTTTCTCGAAGCAATCGATTGATTTTTTATGACTCTGCGATAGCTATGCGTCACTTACTTACTTAGAATTCATATGCGGCACTCTGGAATTCCCGGCTAACCTTGCACTTTCTCTAATTAAAGGAGCACGAAAGATTGCGTCAGATAAAGATAAGTCTGCAATAAATGTCCTGAAAAGGGCACGCAACCTTTTCTTTGCAGTTTATTCTTGTCATTGTGAAATGGGAAACCGAAGAGGTTTTTTATTTTATTGTAATTAGTGATTGGGCTTGGAATTCGAATGCACCTATAAACTAATATATTTTAATATGTTATCTTCATAATAATTTTTAACAATTGGTTTGATTTTGGAGTTAATCAAATTGGTCTTTTTAATCCTTTAATTATTTTTAGAAACTCTTATTCCATATATGTAAATGAACTGCAACATTTCGCTGCATTATAATTTGAACCAAAAGTTTGGAAGGTGATCGGAAAAAGCATAACTCAGTTGTTTGAAAAGATAACTAATTCATTCTTGCGGAGTTGACTTTTAGTAAGAATGAAATGAATTGGAAATATTTTAAATTTTTAATCCTTTTTTATCCTTTTTTATTTAATTAAGTATAATATTTATTAAATATAATTTTTGATATGTTTACATTTTATGTTATCTAGTTCAAATAAAATGTACATAAAGGCATAATAATTTGTAACTATCAGATAAAATACGAATTAAGCCAAAAATTTGTCTTGAATATACTTTATTGACCTCATTTCATATATATGGTCATTTGGCTGTTTTATTTATATTTCCAATAACATTGCAAAAATAAACCCAAGCCATTCAAGCCTTAGAAATTAAATGTGTTTCGCTCATAAATTTGTGGAGTAAGCTTGTCCTTGAGCTGCGAGCACCTCTCCTGCGGTGAACCCATCCAGACAGTGACACTTGCTCCCATTGGTCCTTGGCTCAATAAAATTCGAACTACTCCTGCTAACCCAGTAAGCAGGAGCCGAAAATCGAATCGAATTAAATGCCAGGCGACGACGTGTGGAGCAATGAGGCAAACAAAGTTGCCAATTTGTGTGGAGCTGCGTATGGTTTCCCGAGGGCATCTATCTCTCTCTCTGAAAGTAGGTCGAGGACAGGATGATGTGGCGTTTCCAGGAGGATGAGGTGTCCGGCACTTGGACGGCTTTCCTGCGGCAATTATGAATGAAATCCGTTCAGGAACGAGTTCCGTTCCGCCGGCAGTTGCCCGAAGGTCGAAGGTTATCCCCACTCTCATTCTGTCTCTCTCTCCATGGAGCCGCCCAAGGATTCCTGGCCCGGCTGGCCCGAAACGAGCTGAGCTCGGTTCAGCTCCCGTTGCGGTAAACGTCATCGCCGTCGCATGGATGGCCTCCATGGCAGGCGTTAACCTTCGCCCGGCGACTGCATCACCCGATTTGTGAATGAAAACAGAGCCAAGCTTTAACCTCACCTACCTCACTAATTGGTTTTACAACCTGCCCCAACGTTGAGCTGCTTATGGAAAAGAATACTACAAATATTATTCATCAATTTCTAAACTGTTAAAAATAATTAACAAAATTTGCAACAGTTAGCTTACTCGTAGTGGTGGTAATAGACAATTTCTTTATTTCAGGCCTAATTAATATGGGTCCACCAGCCTGAACTCATTCCTTTAGGCCTGACAAATTGTACGTGCACTGCCCCAGTTAATCGTACTCTATTACCTTCTGTTGGCCGCTCGACTGAGCTAGGAATAAATGTTTTGTTTATTTTTTGTTTTCTTTTATTTAGGTCGGTCCACTCACGTAGTTTTCTGAGCTCGTTATTCCAGAAAACTGACTGCAAATGTCAGCTTATGCATTCGGTTTGGGTCACTCTTATAAATAATTGAAGTCCCCTGGGAAGCATGCCTAAAGAGTCCCCCAGCACATGGCTAATTACTAAGCGGGAATATTTTTTGGGACCAAAGTAGAGGCGACGTAATTTATGTTCATGGTTAGATAGGTACGTACTTCAAAGGGCCTCGAACTTTGAGTGTTGGTATGTTCGAGATGTTGTGTCTAATTTATGCAGTAAACAGTAGTTTTTTGCTTTGGGAAAAATAAGGTTTAACATTTTTTTTAATGTAGTATTTTTTAAATAAATATTTCATTATGTGAATTATATTTTATCAACTCGTTTAGTAAAATAGTGTATATAGATAGAAAATTTAAGCGATATATTTATTAATTTCCAAATAATATAGTCCGATCTGCATAAATATATTTAATTACATTTTTTTTTTTTTCAATTAAATATTTACTAAAGGCTTCCAATTTTATTTCATAATTTATTTAACCTCTCTTAAGTAACACAATTACGATATTTTTCTCAATCCTAATCATTTCTCACTTTTGTTTAAATCTGTTAATGTCCAGAACTATGAATCTGAAAAAAATGTATCTTGGACAAACCAAAATTTTTGTCATGTATTTCCCAAATCAATTCATGATAAGTACACATGGATTTCCGATACTTAAATTATCTGCAGGATTATATCAGTTTCTCCTCCTCAATCATCGGACAAGCTACTCAATTTCCGTAGCCTACTTTTGTGGTACTCCTTGACAGCTGTCGTAGCAAAAATGCAGACATTTTGTTTACGTATTGAGTTCAATTACCGAAACACGAGCTGCATATCTAATGAGAACCAGAGGGCCAGAGATTCGGCTCAAGTGGCCCTCCAGCATTTGCATTGCCTGGATGTCGTGCGACGCTTGATTGTTTCCACATAGCCCGATATTTGGGTCAAAGTGGAAATTAGCATAAGTGATGCCTCGCAAAACATCACCCAATGATTTAATTTGAACTAAAAATAGCAGCTCGTGTTGCTCAAACAACAAGCGAGACTCTTCAAAATTTCATTAAATTTTCCCCTACTTGGGCGGCCGAGCGAATATTTCTTTCTTGAAAAATGAGATTACTGGCGGAGTGCCATTAAAAAACCGGGAAGAAACAACAAAGATAACAAGCAGGAAACATGAGCAATAAAAATACACAATAAAAAAATGAGGACAAGCGTAAAATGTCGGCCGGAAAAAATCATACTGATGCTGATGATGAGATGGCAAAGGTAAACAAGATTCGTGTAAATATTGACATGGAAGTCACCATCATATAGGACGGGAATGTGGCAGCGCGTATACTTCTTTTCAGATGGAAATAAAAATGAAAATGATGCCGGTTTCCCTCCGCCGCATTTTCTTGTTCCACAAGCAAGGGCCGCCACTAAAAGACAGTCAAAAAGTTGACTAAGTAGGCAGATTGTTCCTTAAGTTTGTCTCGCTCAAGTTTGGTCCTCACTCCCACATGTGGCAGAGGCAAAAGAAGATTAATTATTTTGCTACTGCTTGTTCATTGCGGTTGGTATGCTTCTACCCTGTAAAATGCTAACAATGGGGTAGTTGAGAGGTTAATAACGAGACTTTGTCATCGAGTTTTGTAAGTTATATTCGATTTGAAAAATGAGTATTTAATTGCGGATCCAAGATAGTTATGCCTTTCGTTTCGTGTTCCTTTCAAGCTTTCATTTCATTAATTCATTAAATATTTATCACAAATATAACACAGAAAAACACCACAAATTTTCAAACATATGTCAGAATAAGTTTAAATGTTTAAATGTATTATTAACAATTTATTAGTCGTTTTTGTTTTTTTTTTCTGCATTTAATAAATTTAATTATTCTTGAATTGATTGACCCACGAATTTCTTTTATTTTACAATAGCAAACTCATGATGCAAATTTGTTAAAGACTAAAAAAAGGGTATTACAAAATTCAATCATTATAGCATCGGACCGTGGCAACAAGTTGACCGCATCCTTGATTCCCTCTTCTTCCCCACATTTCATGCCAGGCGCGTGCAGCAAATTAACACGCCCAGGCTCATAAAGAGTCCTCTGCATTCCGAAGAACGAAAAGGAGGAGAGATGTCAGGGGGGACGGAAGCATTGGAAGGCTAAGAAGCTGAGAGCCAACTCCCTGCGAGAAGTTAATGCCGCGTAACCTGTTAAAAGGAAGCCCGCATTCGATTCCCCCTGAGTTGTGGACCAGCAAATCCTTGCCTTACCTTGAGGGGCCCATAAACAGAGCCCCCTGCCCCCATTCGGAATGCCACCAGCAGAAAGGAAAGTAAAAATTATTTCCGTTTATTATTAATAAGCAAAGCGAACTTTCGCCGCACTCACATATGTAAATACGACCCGGAAGGGGAATGCCGCTGAAGAGGCAACCAGAGAAACCAGCGAAACCAGCCCAGAAATAGATAAAAAAAATGCTAAAAATATTCACTTTCCCAGAACGAAAGCTTAATTAAATGCTTAAAAATAGCTATTCATGGTCGGGAAGAGACAGCTGCTCGGAAAAGGCGAATATTAAAGGCAGTCAGTGTGCCAACCAAATGGCAGTCTAAGAGAATGAAACTAGTCCTGAATGCTGTCAAAATGATTACGTGACTGCGGTTGCCTACTCGAAATGTGCGCTTTATTGTTACGACGAGTATTTGCAATTTCGAATGAAATACCAAGGGAAAAAGGGAGCCGAGAAAGCAGAAGCCAACGGTTCGTATGAGCAACAATCACAGCTGTAAAAATCACACATACGCCCCTCCCTAGCATCGCCATGCCACAATTGGTTGCGTATCTTTTTATCTCACTTTAATGCCCCTACATTTGTCGGCTGTCAACGGGAATTAGGTCAAAGGATATTTTTAGCTCAATGGAGACTAGTGTGCGGGCCAATTTCTGATGTGAAGATGTGCTGGGGATATTGTGTTGCGAAAATATTTAGATTCCGACATTTTTCATCAACTTTTCGGTCACGTCATGGACAGGAACAACCGATGGGTGCGTGAGGGCGCTCCTTGCCTGTAATTTGTTCTCGAGCCACAACAAATCAGCAGGAACATGAGCCACTTGAGTGCGTGACTGGGGCGGCCATTTATTGGAGGGAACTTCGATTGGCCATTAAATCAGGCGAAAATAAAACAATATTCCGGGAAATCCCGAGACTCCTGCTGTTTAATTCGTTAATTTGTTAACGAATTTGATTTGCCGAGCAGATGGATTTTTATGATGATTGTTAGGTTTCAATTTAACAGTTCCCCGTGGGAAGTCGCCGCTAATTTGAAAACTGTCGCTCAGCCACAAATCAATCAATGCAAAACACCAAACCAGACTCCCAGCTGTAGCTCCACTCGATACGCTGTCAAATCAAACTGTCAGAGCTCCGGCTTGGGTTTTATTACGGCTAGGGGCTCGGGTTATTCGATATTTATTGCCTGCCAGTTCAGCTGGAATCGTATTAATCAAATGCCTACAGACATCCTCTGGCTCATTATAAATTCAACAAGGACTCGCCTCTCCCATCAAGATATCCATCCAGATATTACTGCCTTGACAACCGAATAGTAACGGAGCAACAGAATAAAATCTTGATGGCAATTCAATCGTTGACCTACTTTCTCGGACACAGGACATTTATTTTTGGTTGCGACGGGTTGAGGATTATTTTGTATGCCGGAGAGTGGGATTCCAGGAGGTTCGACCGTGCGTTATGGTTCTTCTTTTTCCATGCCAGACTGGGTTCAATTGGTTCGCCTAATTGCAGTTTCCACATAATATCATAATATCATTGATTTGTAGCTATTTTTGGGCAAAAACTTTTTTTTATGGCAAAACTTTTCGATTGGTGTCACCGAAAGATGAAGATAAAGTGGCGGACATAACAGATTATGAGGGCATAACTTTGGCTGATGTGGAAATTATAATTACTGAGATGCAAAGCGAGAGATAGAGCCCACAAAAAAAGCTAATCAAGTTTGATTAGTTTTTAAAACTTACTTTAAGTATAAGTTTAGTCCTGAAAGAAGACTTAAGAAAAACACGACTTACATTTTTTGGTGTAAATTATTTCACTTTTATTGAACTCTCTTTGCTTGAGGCTATTGGCCTTACCAATGATTACAATTCTTTTCTGCATTTGCTGCGGCTGCTGCTTAGGTAAATAGTTAATAATAAGTAGATGCTGCTGTATATGTTGTGTATATTAATGCTGATATTGTTCTGTATAATTCATCAACTTTTATTGCTTTGGCTTATGATTCAATGCTAATGCATTCATATAAGTATATAGTTAGGCCTTGGTTTTTGTATGTTATTTAATATTTGTTCTCTCTATAAACTGTAAATGTGTATAACTGCTAAAGTAATGTATATGTTCAATACTTTAAAGTCAGTTGCGCGGCTTTTGGCTATATTTTCTACTTCTGAACTCTACTTGCTCGAGTGCTGGTTTTATAATATATTTTGTTAATACTTTACTTGTTTTGACAAATTATTTCGATTGGAATAAAAACTCTTAAACTATATAATTTAAATGTCTTAAGAGAGTTGTTTGGCTGGTTTTTAGGATTTTAGGATTTTGCGGAACATATATCTAAATGCTTGACAATTTTGATCCCATTTAATATTTAAAAAGGAAAGTTAGTCTAACGTATCTTGTATAAGTAAAAGAGTTTTTTTGTTTTTGGAACAAATATTTTGTTTGTGAATTTTTTTGCTTTGACTTTTTGATAAAGGCACGAATTGTATAAGAATTTATACAAAAAGGAAATCTATTGTGACTTCTCCAATCAATTCAATTCAATTCAATCAAACTTTTCTACAATATTCTTCGCTTAATTGTTTGTTATTTCGCGTTTACAGTCTTCGGTATGCGTGGAATGATCTTCATCTAGCATCAAAGCGGTGACAAATGTGTGTATATAGATTTTATATATGACAAATTCTACGCTTCTACAATTTAATTTATATATATCTCGTAAGTGCAAAAGTTATTCAAATTTTTATAAAATGTTATCATTTAAATGATTTTTCTCTTCGATTTTTGTTTTCAAACTATATTGATTTTCTTGCTTAAAATTTTCCAATTTGTCCGATGTATCTTTTTGAAGACTTTTGGATATGATGGAGTTCGTAGGAAGCAGGAAAGGAAGCTCAAGGGTGGTTTTTTTTTTTTAAAGGATTGTGGACAGGGGCAATTGTTGTATCACAGATTTCGAAATTAATTTCGGGGATTGGGTAAGGGAACTCAAATGGGAGATGTTGTTTCCATTAGCTAAAAAATGTTTAATATCCAGGCACTGGGAAAATGGTGTTTCATTTTGGGTTGAAAAGAAAATGTTAGGTAAATAAAATCGGTGAAATTGTTTAAAATAAAATGTAATTAAAGTGTAATAAAAGTTAAGAAATATATTATATTAATATTAAAAAAAGTAAATGTAAAAATAATAACAGGCAATTGGATAATTTGCAATTTCCAGTTTTTTCTCAGTGCCTTATCCTGGCTTGTAGTGCTGATTACAATGTGTGTGGAAGATTTCTAGCGCCTGGCATATTGGCAGCAGACGGAGCTGCGCGGTACCCGCTGCGTCGGTAGACCGGACATCCCTTTGAGATATGTGTAGGAGACGGGCTGGCGCAGAATCCTTTGGGGCGGCGGCTTTTGCTTGGTTTTGGATGAGGAACTGGAGGTGGAGGATGACCTGCCCGCCGAGTGGTGCTGATGTTGGTGCTGCTGCAGCTGCTGCTGTTTGTTTAGCTCCACATTCGAGGCGGACTTGAGTGCCGATTTGAGAGGCAGTGCAGCAGCTATGGCTGGCTGCGGGGGCGGCGGAGGTGAAGGACCGCTGCAGGAGAGCGAGCGCGAGGTCAGCGAGAGGCTCTCGAAGGCGCGACGCAGTGACGATGTGGAGCGCCGATGCAGACGCGAGAAACTTGCCCGGCTAATAGGTTTCTTTTTGGCTGGGAACTGCTGTTCCTGCTGCTGGAGCTGCTGCAGTTGCTCCTGCTGCTCCTCAATGTCCAGGGTACTGCTAGTTTCGCTGGAGGCGCAGGACATGGACATTAGCTCCAGACGCGACTGTTGAGCAGCGGTGAGGCCACGCCCCGAGGAGCACGAGTCGGTCGATGAACTGTGGGCATCCTCCTCAAGGAGAGTTCCGCCTGCTGCTACTGCTGCTCCCCCTCCAGCTCCTGCTCCCGCCGATGCTGCAACTGCAGCTGCGTCATCCGACTGAACTAGGTCATCGTGCGACCTCAGGCCGAAGCGGCGGCTCAGCTGCCGAAAGAAGCCCAGATTGCGCTCGTAGCGTGGCGTTGGCGAAACACTTAAACTGCCGCCCGGCGAGGGCGTGGAATTTGTGTAGCCCACTTCCAGTTTGGTGAGGCTGTTGTTGTTGTTCAGGCTGCCATTGCTGGCGGTCTTGTGTTGCAAGGGTGGCTGTTGTTGCAAGTGATACTGCTGCTGTTGTTGCTGCTGTTGCGGCGGCAACTCATCGGCGAAGCACACATGAGGCGTTCCCATTGTTCAAGTAATTTCTGGAATTTCCTTATTTCGTCTGCAACCGGTGCGTATGCGTAATCTTTAGGGCTTGAAGGGCCGCCCGTGCGTATGAGTAATTTCCTTGTTCAAAGGACTGCACTTCCGACCGCTCTTCCGCTTCCGGACAAATACAGGATCTCTATTTCTCTCCCTCCCTGCACTTTCTTTGTTATTGTAACCGGTGTCTGGGACCAGCGCCGTGTGTTTACCTTTGTTTTCAATATTTCCGAGAGAGCGGCACTGAGAGAGCGAATTTGGCGAACCGACTGGGCACGTTGTCCTGCCGCTTGTGAGTCGGCAAATCGGAAGCCGCTGCCTTTTATAGCCTCGCCCGGCAAGCTGCACAGACGAGAGAGCGAGCACTTCTGAGAGAGAGGTCCACCGCTGAAAGTACAAAAGAGAGCTCTCCTGCAAGCAGCTCCCCACATCCCGCTCTCCTCGCTCTCTAAATTCCTCGCCTTTGTCTTTGTTCCTGCATTATTGCCTAATAATAAAACGGGAAGCGAATCCCGTTTACCGTTGTTGCTTTGTTTCCTTGTTGTTTCGGTGTGTTTGCTGGTTGGTTTGTTTGCATTGCTGCGCACGGGGTACTCTTGCTTCCGCCGCTGGCCGCCAGGTGGTGTCAATGCACTATGCAGGCGGGGAATAAACTAATGGGTATATTCTTACAATTGTTGTTTAATTTTTAGAACCTAAAATATTGTGTTAAATAAATACATTTTCTTGAATTTATTGTATACTTTTTGTAATTGGTTAAAGCTAAAAAAACTTTCTATTTTTATTTTTTGAAATTAATTACAATCAACCTTCATTTAACTTTTTAAAAATGCATTGAGAAATACATTTTTTTTTATTATTATTATTTATAATCTGCAATAGCCTTTGTTTTCTTTATTTAATGCTCAGTTTCCGAAATTATTAACAAGACTTTGCTCTGGTTTATATATAATAATAATATTTTAAATCAGTAAATGTTTAAATATTACTTCCTTGACCCAAGGTAATGGGTATTGTATGTCTACAACCTCCTGTGATAGCCTTGGGCTCTCTTTCTGCTTCCTTTAATTGTTTTCCTTCGGACGCTCTCCCACAAAGCCATCAATTATTAATCAGCTAGACGTTTTCATTTCACTTTGTTCCGTTTGACTTTCTTGGTTGATTCAATTTGTTTTTTGTCAAAAATAACTCTGGGTAGCTATTCAGAGGGAGAGGCTTATATTCAAGAGGGACCTGTGTCTGATTTGCCTAAAAATATCCTTGCCGATGACAGTTTTGAATCGCTCCAAAAGGCGGCACTTAAGGAAACCAAGAGGCTCTCGTGCACCGGAGTTGCCTAAGGAATCTTTTATCATTTTTAGATCGCAAAATGTTGCCTCACTTTACTGGAGGGTCAAAAATAGATTTACACAAGGACCTGCCTATGATGTTGTTGTTGGTTTTAATTTAATTGCGTCCAAAAATTGATTTTAATGCGCTATAAATAAGGCCGAAAGCCAATTTTGCGAGGCGCATTTTAAGACAAGCAAAGACGGGGGCGGCTTAATGAAGTCCTTTGTTTTGACTTTGTGATAGGACGAAAATATAGGAGATGGTAAGGCAGAAAATGAGGCGGTATTAGAGACTAGAAATCAGGAGAAGTACAACCCCTAAAAATCATGAACATCTAATTAGAGGCGCAATTGTTGACACCGACTGACGTCAGAGCGGGCACCGATTTAGCGCTTAGCGTCCTTGTTTTTCCCTTAAAATGACACAACTCGGAATTAAATTTGGGGGCAGGAGTTGGGGAGCTCTTTTGTCGCCGACTTGTTAAGCGCTTGTCCCATCCATTTAGCGGCGCATTAACTCATCTCGACCTAATCAAGTTGGCCAACAGATTAATGAATAAGCTTAACTGTTGTCCTGCCAGTCATTGACCCCAAATTGTAAATAAATTTTAAGCGCATTGTTTGTGTTTTTGGAAAAGAATAACTCTGCTGAAAATGACTAACATAATCTCCATTTTAAATGTATTATAAACTTTATTGGGTTAGTTATGTAATTTGTAATTTTAAAGAATTATAAAACTAGCCCAAAGTACATTTTAATTTTCTTTTTATTTCTAAAATCTTAATTCAATAAAGAGTTGAACACACGTTTTGGCTTAACGTACTCGAAATTATCTGTAACTATTGTGTCAATTATTTAAAAATGGTTTAATTTTTCATTTAACAAGACTACTAGAATATTTGCTATATTGTCTTTTCCTTTGATTTTGGGAATAATAGATAATGGAAGCTATTTTTTTTTTTCAATGTTATGTTAAATAAATAAAATCAATTTTATAATTTCCTTGAACAGGGTTAGGGGCCTATATTCTTAATTTTTTTTTTAATATCTTAAGGTTATTCAAAACATTTTAATTTTAATTTAATATAAATTACTAAGAGAGGAACAGTCGATCAGAATCCACAGCTTCGCGAATGTTCTATCAACAAGCTGCTAGCATGCTGCTGCAAACATGATGAGAGAGTTGTTGTTTTGTGTTTATATAGATATATAAATAATACAATATACTTGGCAAATGTTAAGCTCATAACTTCCAAATGTATTTTTCGATGCCATATCTGAGATCTCTTTGTTCAGAATTATTTACCATGGCTTTACTTTTGGGGATTTCCAAATCTCATAAAAATCGGACAACTATATTGATGGTCGAATCGTTATTTAACCACAACTCTAATCTTATTCATCACATTGATTTATTCTTAATAGACATTAAAGGCAATTTTGGACAGTATAAACAAACGATCGAGTGGTTTAAGAGTAACTGGTTAGCAAGGGCAAGTAGGTAGCCTTCCTTTCCTGTTATCTTTTTGCTCCAAATATTATTTTCATTTTGCTTCTATACAAGTCCGGTTGTCTTCAAGCTATTTAATTTTCATGAATATACACCAAAACCTCCATCCCCGAGTTTCCCAGAAAGCCTACAGTGTTGTCTTTGGATTCAGAGAGAGTCCTTCGAGGAACAACCAAGAGCAGAACGCTGACCACTGCCCACTTCCGATTCCCAGTACATATTATATTAAAACGCAGTATTCCATCGAAACAAAACAAACCGTTGTACGACACGAAATTCGTTTTGTAACTGCGTCGCAAAACTATCTGGGAAATGAAATTCGTCCGGTCTTGTTTACAGAAATTCGGGTTAAAGGCTTTTGTTTGTTTGCAGATAAATCAGGCATTTTAATTTGATTTTGTTAGGACACAAATTGTGCCAACGATATGGATACCCTTCGAGCTGGATGCTTGTTTAGTGTAGGTCCGGTATTTGCTGTTCTAAAAAGAAAGGGGTTCAAACATACAATGACCTCGAAATGATTACCGCAGGGTGGATATAGGCATCCTTGGACGAGAGGTCCATTGGTGGGTGCTAAATAATTGAGGTGTCATCAAATTTTAAACGCTCCCATTTGTCACGCCCTCCGAGTGCAGCGGCGTCGATTAACGTCACATGAACGGGCGGTATGCGCCCCCCCCTGTCCGTATGTCAAAACTATAAGGTCGACTCGAGTCCTTCGCCGACTTGATTTTGAGGACTTTGCCTACATCATCAGCCGCATCAGCAGCATCAGCAGCATCCTCTCTGCCGAATATCCTGGCACACATTCGGCGACTGTTCCCAGGGAACGGTCCGGCAGACTGTTACCCAAACAAACGGAGGCCACGTGGAGGAGGACCAGCTCTCTTCCTGGCTCTCTCGCATCTCCTCTCTCACTTACTTTTTGCGCAAGCTTTTGCCTACGTTAACGGTGTCCTTAAGCTTTCGCCGCTATGAACCGTTACGGATTCAAGCTGCCTTGACAAAGTTCAAACCCTTTTGTTCCCTCCGTTGCCTTGAAATAAAATTAAAATGCATATTGGGTTTTTTTTTTGTTAATAGTCATGTATATTTTTTATTCATTGACAGCTAGACTTAATTGTTAGGTTATCTCTTCTTAGTTAGGATCTAAAAATATATAGGCTCTAAACATTTTCGCTACGTTTTTGTTATTATCATCTACCAATACCATCATGATATTTCATTTCATTATTTAGAATAATTGTTTGCTTTAAAAAATTGTTTGTTTTTCGTTTCCTTGGAGTGTGAATTATTGTAAAATTTGCAATTATTAGTGTGTTCATTAAGAATTTCGTTTGCTTGTTATCTTCTCTTTGGTTGTATAAATTCGTCGATTTTTTTCTGGTTTTTAATAAGTTTAGTTATTGAAATGAGTGCAAAATATAATTTAAACTATTTCAAAGGTGCAAAAATCGTTTCGTTTTCAAAGAATATTTTAAACTTGTTCAAAATATCTGACAACTAAAGCGCTCAAAATTGAGTTTTGTGTTTTTTTCGTGTATTTGTAAGAATTACTTTCCAAAGATATGTGGGGCCTCTAAAGAACATTTTCTCATTTACATTGAAGCTAAATTTAATTTATTTTCCGTTTGTAAACTGAAAGTCCCTAATTAGCCGAAGACAATTAGATCGTCTAGGGTTTGTATATCGTAGCACATAAAGGTGTGGATATATAGATTTTTGATTTTATTCGGGGCCATGTAGTAGTATTTCGCTGGATTTTGCGATCTCGGCTTCGACACACATTTATAAAATATGTTCGCTGCTCGTTTTGGTTTTGGTTTTGGAATGCCACCTACTTTTCCTTCCTTCAGCTCTTTCTTCGTTTAATTTTTCAGGCACTACTCGTACATCACTAAGAATTCCTAAATTTATCAGACCCCCAACCATCTTGCAGCTGTTTTACTTTCTCATGGTTCTCCCCCCGTATTTGGTGCTTTTGAATACGCCTTAGTACATGTGCTGGAGGGTGTACGGATAACAGACCGCATAGCTGGGCACTCGGGAATACAATCCCGACATGCCCTTCATGTAGACGTACTGGACTGGTGGCCGCAGGATGCTCTGCTGCTTCTTCTCCTTCTTGGCGGACAATCCGCTGGAGGATTTGGAGTTGCTGGAGTGGCTGCTGCTGCTGCTGGAATTGGAGTTGTTGGGCGACAGCGATTTCTTGGTCTGCCTCAGGGGAGTGCTGCTGCAGGAGAGCGATCGTAGAGAGGCGTTGCCCGTGGGACTGGAGAAGTGCTGCAGCATCCGGTTGACCGAGGAGGAGATGGAGATGCGGCTGAGATGGAGGCCGGACGACTTGGCAGAGGCGGCGGATGCGGATCGTGGCTTGCTGTTCTCGTTCTCATCGGCACCCTCGTCCTCGCCCTCGTCATTGCTGCTTCCCTCGCTGCTGTCCTCCTCAAAGTGGAGTTGCGGATGCAGTTGCTCCATGGCACTGCCTGGTCGGTAAACCGCCTCAACATAGATGTGACCCTGCTGATCGTAGAAGTCCATGCCAGTGGAATATCTCGAGCAGGCCGAAGCACTCGACGTCCTGGAGGTGTGCTCCAAGTCCATGTTGGAACCGTTGTTGGGACACTCATGGCTGCCGCGCTCATAGCTCAAGCTGAACGAGTCCGTGGAGCTGCTGCGGATATCGTCCTGGCTGCTGTAGACCGTTTCGTTGAGTTGATGTGGATGATGGAAATGCCTGCCCAGATGCTTGCTGAGCAACTGCAGCAAACTCCTGGAGCGGGATAGCTTTTTGGGAGCTCCTCCCGAGTGGTGGTGACGAAGCTGCTCCTTCTGCTGCTGCTTGCCCAGATCCATGGAGGAACTGGCCGCCGAACTGCCGCTGGAGCTCGACTTGGAGCCATTATTCGGTGAAAGAGTATCCATATTAATTGTTTTTTTTTGGAATTACTTTTGGTTCACTTTCTGGCACTGGCACAAAGTATCTTTAATTCAGTTCTTTGGTGAGAGTTTTTGTCTTAGTGTTTCAGAGAATTAGGTATTCCTGGTTGACGCGACACGTTCAAGTCTCGATGAAGACTGCCACTGGTAGGCAATGGGCACCCGCTTTTATACAGCTCCTCAATGTCGTGGCAGCTTCGCATCTAACCTTCGCCCCCACGAGGACCTTCTGGCATTGCTCGGCTATAGCTTCGGCAGCCCGATCCGACTTCGTCTGCCATACTGACACACACCCATCGCGATTCAGTGCCCTGGGTGCCCTCGAGAAGGACGCACTACGCTGCGACTGAGGCAGTTGGGTGAATTTTCACTACGAATTTTCACGAGAAAACCTGTTGCTCCGCATTGCTCCGTACTGCTCCGCTGTGCTGGGCTGGGCTGGGCTTTTCCACTCAACGTGACTGCTGATGCTTTCCCTTTGGACGCGCGTACAAAGCACTTGGGCGTCGCTGGTTGCACTTTTGAGTTTTTGTCATTGTTGTTCGTGATTGGGAACGTGAGCCTTGCACGTCATTCAGCGAGGTGTCGGGGTTTCCAATGCAGATGATTAGTTTTCTACACTTTCACTGGGAATAAGAAACGTAGAGCGATTGGAAGTCGAACAGCGAATATTCGAGGCTCAGCTTATTTGGAGAATATTTTAGTTAAAATAAACTATTCACTATAACATACTTAACCGAAATCTATAAGGGTTTTAGGGTATTATAAAAACTAATAAAATTAAATATTCCAAGATAACGATTAAGAAGTAATAATTTTTTTATATTTGCGCAATAAAAATTTGTAATATTAATTAATTTTTAATATTAGTTATTATTACACTATTATTTAAAATT
>JAJJHY010008789.1:3706221-3777733 GCA_021224005.1 Drosophila setifemur | reverse complement strand
AGGTAATGTTAACATTTAACATTTATTATATTATTTCTATATTTATAAATATTTACAAATTTTATTCAAATAATATATTCTGGGATTACGATTATTTGTAATAAATTTAAGGGACATACAAGCATATTTCATATTTTGGCATTTAAATACGATTTTTGAGCAATTAAAAATTTCAAATGTGTTTACTTAAATAATAATTTTTATTTCTGATTTGGCAATATAAAAACAACACGAAATACGAGTATGTAATTTTTAAATTTATTTTGAGCGGTAGAATTTAATGTTAACATTTCACAAATATATTCATTTTAAATAAATTTGTATATTTAATAAATTTTTGTTGTTTTATGTGATATTTCACAAATATGTTTCTTGAATAAAATTCACATTCTTCGCTCAGTGTTGTATCTCTCCATGCATCAAATCACGTGAAGAAGTTTTGTGAAATAGTTTAGCTCTGCCTTAGCTCAGGAAGAAATATGAACTAAAATTGACACATGGCAAACCTGCAAGTGTCGCCTCTCCAACTTATCCACATGTGTGGAAAGCACGGGTTAGAAAGAAAAGAAACACGGGTCAAATGTCCTCTTCTTCAAATCGCTGACAGCAAGAGCACTTATGCGTCTCCAGCAGATTGCATCTCCCAGATACTCAAGGTGGAATTTCACGTTTTGCGAACGCATTTCGGTTATGCATAGCCCACAGCAGATACAATTGCTATAAATAAATGGAACGACGACGACAATATTAACATAATCATGGCATACAAAATGTCGCAGCTTAAAATAAGCCCGCAGATACATTTCGTGAACTTTGGATTTCATCTGCTTGATGTTGTAGCTTAATGTCAATCTAATTTATAGGGATGATTAATAACTATTTTTGGTTTAAGATCGACTTACTTTGTTGAATAATCGTTCATGGCCTTGGTCATGTCAAATAATTTAAAATAACTGAATTTGTAGTGAGGGTTTAGTTTGTATTCCTTTAAAGAAAATCATTTATAGCAGATATGGTTTTAAGCTTTAGAGTAATTGAAACTGCCTTGCATATTACCTTCATTAAAACATTATTAAGGCTATCTTTATCATATTTTAATCGTAGGCTTAGTTTGCCAAAAATGTATTTATATTATATACATATTTCGGTTTGAATGTTGCGACCTGTTTTCCTAAGCCAAATTGATAAACCCTCTTCATTGACACTCAAGGAAAAGCAATCAAAGGGATTTATGGCAGGAAAATTCGCAGTAAGGAAATTCAGTCACTGGGTCACCAGCTCCTCCGTAGAAATGTCACGTATCCAAAGCCTCCTCCCACAAACTCGAAAAGTAAATATATATTCCACCACCTGTTGTGGTCAGGAAAGTAAGGCTTAACCATTGCGTGCCGAGGAAAAGAGTGAAAAGTCTTTTGTATAGTTTTCGTTTCTATTTGCTCTGGGTTCTAACTCCATTGCCATTTTATTCAAAGCAGGAATGGGGTTAGCGACAGGGCACCGATTCCGACATCGAGGGCGCCATATCTATTTCCAGTGTACGGATATCTGTAGGGGCCCGGGCTGTTCTGGTAGTAGTAGCCTCCACCCTGGTAAGGATTTCCATAGTAGCTGTTGTAGTAGGAGGGTCCTGTAGCGGGTCCTAGGTAAGGCTGCTGGTAGCTCACGCCGAAGGAGACCAGAGGCTTGGCCTTAACGCAGGTGGTGGCCATCACCGCAATTAACATTAACTGCAATGGAAAAGGCAACGGGGAAATGCATCAGATGGAAGGTGTTCCCCCACTTTAAAGGAAGATAATGTTGGCCTACCCAAAGATAAATGCGCATTTTTTTCCAACCTGCAAACTGCGTCTTAGAGTGTTGATTTCACTTTGAGCTCCTCTCTGCATTACCAAAGGCTTTTTATACGTCGCGGACTGGGG
Organism: Drosophila setifemur; assembly: GCA_021224005.1. Classification (NCBI taxonomy): domain Eukaryota; kingdom Metazoa; phylum Arthropoda; class Insecta; order Diptera; family Drosophilidae; genus Drosophila; species Drosophila setifemur. Next base: position 3,775,814 of record JAJJHY010008789.1, on the reverse strand, counting down.
TCCCAAGCCTGTTTGGGTAAACAACTGGCCGGGGGTCTCCTCCATTCCAGCCCATCCCATCGTGTCCCATCCCATGCCTCGTCAAGCCATTCTAAATTCTGTTCATTCCTTCACGACTCTGCTTATTTTGCTCTTCGCAAAATAGATTTGCCTACCCAGTTGGATGGGATTTCCTTGGCCATTAATTGGACATTGAAAAACCTTGAACTGGCACATGCACCGAATCCGATGCTGGTGCAGATGCTGGTGAACAGGTTTTCCTGTTCAAGACCTGCAGGAGATGCGTTGTAGTAAACCGATATTGGTAGCTGAGCACCACCGGAGGGCCACCTCCCCTCCAGTAACTATCTGGTCCTAATCAGTGGAATCAGATTCGCAGGGAGAATCGTCTAATTTGCTTTGCATAATGAACATGCGCTCAATCTGGTTTCGTAATCATTAATCTTTGGTATTGATGTCTTTAATAATACGCTGTAATTAAACTGGGTAAAAACAACCAAACACTAAAACATTCTGACTGGGTTGTTTCTCTTTAATTAACTTGGATTGTTTTTAATGATAAGGTGTTTTTATTTAAATAACTTTTTGAAGAACATGCTAATTAAAAAGGATTCTGCTAAGACATTAATTGAAAAATATAAGTAAAACTGAGATTTTCATAAATAAATGATTTTTGAATTCGGCATATTGAAAGTGTAATCTCTTCATTTAAATATTCTTTTTAAGTTACGCGTATGATAGAAAGTTCCAAAAGACTTTTGAAATATTTAGTGAATTTATTAATTCCATTTTAATTATTTTTCTTGATTTTATTATTCCTAAAAATACATTTCTTATTTACAACAATATTTCTCTAGTTTGATTTTAATCTATCGGTATTTATTTAAATAAAAAATAATAAATAAGTGTCAAGACTTTATGTTGCTTGTCTTGTTCTGAATTTGTCCCCAATTTTATTACTGATACCCTATCTTTGGCTTGTGGGGATTATAATATTAATTAAAATGTTTGATTAGATGGGAGTTGGGTTTCCGTTTTGGATATTTGCGTACGACCAATTCCCTTGGGTGATTCGGATGCCATGTGACCAGCGCCGCGTCACGTTCCCAGTTTTTATTCAGAGTCAAGTAGGAAAGGGCAAATATCAGGGGGGAGCCGAGTGCCGTTTATTGAGTTTCTCCGGTCACATTGCACTCGCAGAGGGATTCCTACGGCTTCCTTTTGCTCCGGTGACGTACAGCACGAGCGCCGACTTGAGTTTTGATTTTTGTTTGCCACTTTGCGATTTGGATAAATTTAGACCAGCCTCTCTCACAAGGCATAGGGTAACAACTGGAATAGGGCAGGGAACTGCACAAAACGGGGTTATTCGATATAGTCCATTGTTTGGGGGCTCCAACTGAACAATAGGAGGCCGAGTTCAACAGACAGCAGGTGACCCAGGTCACTTGGCTGCTTTTGGGGTAAGTAGGGAAGTTGTTTCCCGCAGACAGCTCCAAAACAATAGAGGTTAAGCCCCGAGTTAAACCCATTGGATGAGGAGCAGTGGTCGAACTTTATTCAAATTTCACTTGGTTACAATCATCTTTTGCAGGATTTCCCATCACACCGAAGGTTTATTGCTCTCCATCAGCCCTTTAGTAGAGATACTCATAGGTCAGGGGCTTGTATTCGCTGCGGTATTGCTGCTGGAAGGAGTTCGGGGTCTCGACGCTGTGGTAGAGATGCGATTCGGCAGCTGCCGGGGCCACCAGGCGGGAATAGGCCAAAGGCAGGACGGCAGCAGTCCTGGCATAGTTGGTGGGATAGTACCCGTAGCTCGGGGTATAGTAGGTGTACACCTCGTGGCCCAAAGCCAGGCCAAGCAAGCAGGCGAAGATTAGCTGGATATCAAATAATTAAAGTTAATAATTTTCGATTGGAAGAATAGAGTTATCCTCATCCTCACCAGCTTCATTTCACTTTCTTGTTGCAATCCTGTGGAGTTCACTTATCCAACTGAATCCCTGCTGCCATGTGTTTGGGGCTTTTATAGCTCCTCATCCAGACCTTCACTTTGGCAGCTTTGGTAGCTACCAAGGTCAAAGGCATTTGCCCGGCTCGCTGGCTGGCTGGCTAGCTAGCAGGCGGCAAATGAAAGAAGCCCTTAACTCACTTTGAATGGGCCAGATGCAATTGCAATTGCCACGGGAAACTCGTTCCTGCCACTCAGAATCCAGATGCGAATCGGATTGTCGTGAGTTCGCCTGACAAGACAGTGAAACTTGCAACAGAGCTTGCCACGGAGTATACTCAGCTCAGCTCTATTCTTCTCCTATTTCCGACCAACGTTCTAAATGCATTGAACAAAATATTTGTGTCTTTAAGAAATAAATCTCTTATATTATAAACTATAGTATATGTAAATCTAAACAAGTTCATTGAATGAAATAAATTTTAAAAACATTTTAATGAAGAAATATTGCTCCGATAAAATTAATAAATATTAATAACGGAAACCTTACCAATTTTCCGGTATTTTAATGGGGACTTAACGCTTCCTATAAATATTTCATAGAAACAGTAATATATAGATGTACATCAAAATCATGACATATATAATGGTATATAAAAGCTATTAATATTAATTTGTTAGTTGTATTTCAGTACTGTGACTACAACTAAATAGTAAAACATAATCATAATTTATTTGTTCTAGTCAACATTTTAATTTATTTAATCACATAAATAAAAATACAAAAATATATACATTTATTGAAAGTATATTAAAATCTGAAATTTCTCTGAGTGCACAACCCACTGCTAAGCCTTAAATAAGGCGCAAATATACGCAGCTCTTTGCTTTCCTTTGGTTTGTTTACTCCATTGATTTGGCTAGAATCTCGCTGGCTCTCTCTCTCGTGGCCCCAAAATAAACAATTAAGAACGTTTCGGGCTGAGACGCACTTCCGGTATTTTCGCTCCTTCGGTCGAGAGGCTTTCAAGGTCAGTGTGGGTGCTGTCAAAACAAACAAAAAATTGCCAAGTTTCCTTTTGTCTTCGAAGCAATAAAAACAAACTCCCACGCCAGAATCAATTAAATGAGTTTATTGTTCCAGTGCCAAGTACTATGCCATTGAATGTTTTCCTATTTTCGTGAGTTGTTGATTTGTTTATCACCGGAAAATGACGCCGTTTCCTCGCAAATACCATGAATATATATATATATATATATATATTCTTTTTTTGGAGCTCTGCGTTGCGTATTTGGCAATCTTACAGTCGCATCTGCGGTGCAGTTTTCCACCAAGTGGGTGGTTGCTGCAACTGCAAACCAAAGGCAGTCATTCACCTGAGCAGGGAAATATGAGCAGGCAACGTCCGCTAAGATTTCAAAAGATTTCTTTTTGGGTTTTAAGTATCGGACCAAGGTCGAGCGTTGGAATTGGATTGGCTGAGCTGGGCTTGGGCTTGGTTTGGTTTCGTGTGGCTTCTCGTGTTATATAAACGGGCCCGCGTTCAACAAGCCATCAAATCACCTTCTGTCAGCTTCTCGACGAGATCCAGTTTGAGTTTCGAGTTCAAGAAGTTCTTCAACAATCAGAGCCCTCTCAAAATGTTCAAGTTGGTAAGGATGTCTCGCGGAATGACTGCTTAATTAACTGAACTGAACCGAAGCCCCTTTTTATCCTCCCCAGTGCGTCTTTCTCACCTTCTGCCTGGCCTTTGCCTTGGCGGCTCCTGGCCTGATTCACTCGTCGCCCATCCTGACCACCTCGTACCACAGCCTGCCCTCGGTGCGGGTGATCCAGCCCATCTGGACCTCCTCCTCGCACAGCATCGTGAGCCCCATTAGCTACGGCTATGGCCACGGCCACGGTCATGGCCACGGACACGGCTACGGCCATGGATACGGCTGGATCTGAGCGGATCTGGGTTGCCATCCCATCACAAAAGGGCGTCCTGTCACCTGGAGCTATTCGCTTTGTTTAGCCACCGACTTGAAGGACCTGCCTCCAATAAAGTTCTGAAATTGGTTTGAAATTTATGTGTCATAATTTGATTTGAGGAGGTTGGTGGGGGTTTTTTCCTGCTGATTTTTGTTGCTATTTAAGCCTCTGTTGATGTCTATCCTTGATTTAGTCATCGTTTGCGTGTGCTGGAAACATGATCTCTGTAAGTGCACTAAAGAAAATTCTCATGAACCTAATTAATTAGTATTCAAATTTGAATCCGTTTATTGAAACATTAAGTTCATCATTTTAACTAAATTTAAAATATTGTTGAATGTTTTTTAATTTTCTTAATAAATGTAGGTGGAAAAAAAATAGTTTTTTCCCATTTTCCCATTTATTTTATTTTTTTTTGCTTATTTTTTATACCATAGAGAAAGCAAGTAAATATCAATGACATATTTGTTTCTTTACCAGTTGTATCTAATCCTTCTACCTTTACTTGAGGTCAGCTTGTGTTATCCAATTTACGTTATTATACCTAATGGAATAGGCAGAATCTTGGAATCGAGTGATGTTACTCCTTACACCGGTGAAAGAAATCAAGATCCAATTGAAGCCATTTCCTTCGTGGAAGATCCCGCCAAAGTATATACTCCCAACGACTTATTTGGGGATGTCCATAAATTCGTAATTGGAGTGCAACATTTTGTGCAGCATCCGCCGGGTTCACTGTACAGTGCGCTTAGCCAACTGCAGACGAGTACCAAAAATAAAGACGACAAGAAACAAAAGCAGAAGCCCCTCGGTCACAAGTTCGTGCTTGACCCCTTCGGAAGTCTCTCGTTGGCGTTGGGCTTTTCGGTCAACTTTCAGGTGACCAACACTATTGGCCTCAGCCGGAGCTTGGCCAACTAAGGGTTAACGCAACTGAATGCAGAAAGGGTTACATACTTTTGGGGCTTACAATTTGAATTAAACAAAGATTTATATAATAATACAAAGTAAATGGCAGCGCTATTGTTTTTCGGATTGGGACGTTTCGGTTCTGTTCTGTTCTGTTTGTGACTTGCCGCTGATTACGTATACGCCCCGTTTTCTAATTTTAAACGCCGCACGTTGCATTGTCTAAATGTTGTGCGTGCTGTGTGTGTCCTGTTTTATTGCTCAGCGTTCAGTCTGCTATCCTGTCGATGCACGCCTGACAACATGTGGACGATCCAAGGCTAATTACTCACGGCATCCGACTCCATTCTTCAATAATTAAGTCATCAGGAAATGGAGAATACGCTGGGGTTTCCTTTAATTGTTAATCAAAACAATGGGCAGATGTTGATATTGAGAAATCACCTTACATATCAATTACATGTTTAATTAGTGGGAATGGACCTTAAAGTTTATATATTTAATATAAGAAATATAGCTTGGTTCAAAAACCTATCATTTCAGGTTTTTTTTATATAATTGGAATAAACATTATAATTGAAACCAAATTAAAAAAAAATTAATTAAATTAAAATACATTTGAGAAAATCAAATGTCGATTCCGCTCTAGAGGCCTTAAAAGAATCTTTCGAAGTAAAGTTTTAATTTAATAAAGTTACTTAAAAATGACACATTTATCAAAATACTTTTGAATTTTATTAATGAAGCTCATATGTTATATCTTCTATATTTTATAAAAGGTATTAAAAACTATTTTAAAATTCGCAACTTCTCGGGAATTAACCTTGTCTTTTTTTATACATTTTACTAGTAAAAGAAAAATTAAGAAAAATGTAAGCTCTGAGGATTAAATTAAATGTGTGCACCCACACAATCGATAACCCTTTGCGGATTCCTGTCCCCCACCCAGAATTTCATTTCTAAACAATAGACAAATGCTTTTCGTTTGATGGCGAGTTTATTTCAATTTAGTTTCGAGCGTCAATCCATTCCGTACCGATGATCCAGTCCTTCCGGGAAAACCACTCTACTTCTTCAGCAGCAGGGGTGCGGTGTAGGCGGCGGCGGCGTAGGGAGCAGTGTAGGCGGCGGTGTAGGGGGAGGCGTAGGCGGCGGTGTAGGCAGCGGTGTAGGGGGCAGCCACATACGGGGATGCCACATAGGGGGATGCTGCCACATAGGGGGAGGCCGCCACGTATGGGGAAGCTGCCACGTAGGGGGAGGAGTAGGCGGAGTAGGCCAGAGGAGCCACAATTCCGGGCTTGGCGGCCACACAGGCAAACAGAGCGAAGACGACGGCAGCGACGAACTTGAACATCTTGGAAGGATTTGGGTTTTGTTTTGGGTATTGCTGGTCGGATTGAGCGAATGCAACTGATGTCTAAACCTGGTGACAAACTGTGCTTTTATAGCCGCAGCCCGGCAAGGTCGTCCCAGCCAAAAACCGAAAACCGACAACTCAAAGCAGACAACAGAAAACCGTAAGGCGACTTCTGTTGGCCAGGCCGGTCACGTAGTCTTTTAGGTAGCTGCGACGATCGCTTTTAGGTAGTTTGGCTAATTAAACGCTGGGCCAAGAAATTTAAGTACTGTTTGGGTTGAAGTGCCAAGGCTAATTGTGGGTGGTCGTTGGGCTATAAAACATCGCGTTCATCCAGCAGTTGTCATCAGTTTCGTTTGTCAAGCAAATCAAAACAGCCACAACCCAAGTCAAGATGTTCAAGTTCCTCGCCATCGCCCTCTTCGCTCTGGTTGCCTGCGTCGCCGCCAAGCCCGGAATTGTGGCTCCTCTGGCCTACTCCGCCTACCCGGCCTACTCCGCTCCTCTGGTGGCGGCTGCTCCCTCGGCGGCTGTTTACAGCCGGGAGTACCACGGCAACTTCGCGGCTCCCTATGTGGCAGCCTCCCCCTATGTGGCTTCTCCCTATGTGGCGGCGTCTCCTTACGTGGCAGCATCCCCCTATGTGGCATCTCCTTACGTCGCTGCTCCCTACACCGCCCCGCTGCTGCTGAAGAAGTAGGATGTTTGAGCCACCTCTGCATTGGATACTAAAACCAGGACAACTGCTAACAAACTTATGAGAAAAATAAAATTAATATGAAACAGAAAAATACTTTTTATTTACTTTACTTTATTCAATTCTACAAAAATTAGATCAGGAATCAGTTCAAGTGAATTTAAAGTTCATTACAAGAACATTTTGTTTTGGAAAACTGATATATACTAATTGATTACTTTCACCATAATCATAAAATGGTCAAATGGTTTTGACAATGTCTGTAGTTGTATTACCAACATCATTACAAAATTGTCTCTCATAAATCAAAAACCAGACGGAGTTAAAAATAAGTATTTAATCGAATTTTCTGCTGCATGTGCGAAACAGAAAACTGAAGATAAATCCCCGATTTGTTTACTTTGCTGATCCGTTTGAGTTTCGCCAAGGTCTCACTGCTCCAACTTATCGGAATTCAATGGCTTCCAGGAAGTCAGAACTCTGAAACGTCACTTAAGATAACACGTAAAAAAAACTCACATGCATTTTATCAATTGGTCTTCCGCGTTTCATTCATTTGCATAAGAAAGTATCGACGATCTTTGTTATTCTTTATATATTGGGTTTTATTTATTAAGTTTGATTTAATTATATTTCACTTAAAATACTTATTTTCTGGTTTAAAGTCGATTGAATTTTCTGCATTACGTTTCAGACTTTTGTGAAATTAGAATCAAAGAAAGGAATGTTAACTAAAATTATAATTTTAGTATCTAGTTTGAGAAATAAACTTAGCTTACATAAGTTTTCATTGTGTTTGGTTTAATGTTTTTAGGATGTTTTTATTTTGGTTTTTATTTGGATTTCTATTTACTGCAAATCACTGCCGAGGGTCAGGTTAGCATCCATTGTGGCGTTCGACCGGAAGACAATGCTACTGCGATCGTAGCGTCCCGAGCGCCGATTCTTCAGATGCCGAAGGGTTATCACAGCCAGCAGGCAGATCAAGACCAAAGACACCAGCACATAGGCAAACACCTCCATGAAGGTCAGATGGAGCTCCAGATTTTTGGAGTGGATTCCCACAACCTCCAGCTGCTTCGACAGCATTTGAATCTGGGTTTCCAAACGGGACTCTTCGGCCGTGAAGGAGGCATTCACAGCTGCCTGGGACTGACTGATGCAGGATACATCTCGGATGTGAGGAGTCTCCTCCAGATTGCCATCTGGTTCAATATTGAGTGTCACCGATTCGGGCAGCGATGGAGGAATGAGCAGATGATGCAGATACGAGCAGTTAAAGCGGTTCCTCGACACACCCAGCTTTTGGAGTTGGGGAAAAGCCTCGGAGAAAGAGCGATTTCCCTGGAGCTCGGTAAGCTTGTTGCCATCCACCAGGAACTTCTTGAGATTCGACAAATACGGCACAAACATATCCAAATTGAGGCTGGTCAGGTTGTTGAACGACAAGTCCAGCTCCTCCAGATACTTTTGCTTCGAGAACATTCCGAACTTAAGCTCCCGAATTCCAGTGCTCCGCAGATTCAATCCCCTCAGACGCTTCAGTTGGGCAAAGGTGCTGATGTTGAGGGGTCCAATGGGATTCTCCGAGACATCCAAATAGAGCATGAAGGCGATGTTAGTGATATTGGTGATGCTGGTCAGGCGATTGCCCCTCAAGTCCAGGCTCTCGATGTGCAAACTCTGGTGTAGAATTAACTCACAGATCTGATTGTGGCTGGCCCGAACAAATCGCGTGGCATTGATAAGTAGAGTGGTGATATTATTATTATCCAAGTGCAGCTGGTGCACAATGTTTTTCTCAGTGAGCTGAAAGTGTTTCAGCTGATTGTAGGACAGCACTAGATTCTCCAAGCTGGCTGCCTCGGAAAAAGTATCTGGATGGATGTGAACCAGCTGGTTATTCGACAGATTAACCTCCTTTATGCGCCGCATATTGCGGAAGACCTCCGGCTGGATGCTGGTCAGCAGATTTCCCTCGAGCGAAACCTTCTCCAGATACTCGTTCTCCTTGAAGATATCGCTGTTTACCTCCTTCAGTTGATTGCCAGTGAGAAATATCTGACTGATGGTCTGCAGGCCACAAAAGGCATTTACACTGAGCGAAGTTATATCATTGTAGGACAGATCCAAGCGCATCAAACTACTTGCTCCAATAAAAACCGATGTCTGGATGGAGGTGAGATTGTTGTAGGCCAAATTCAGAATGGTGAGATTTCTGGCCGCACTGAATGCATTCCTAGTCAGCTCCACAATATTCGTACTCGAGACATCGAGGGTTTTCAGATACGGAAACGTTTCGAACAGATGGAACGGCATGTACAGCAGCGTGGATTCGTAAAACTTCATGAACTTGACCACATTGCCGTGTGGTATATTCTTTATCACCACATTCTGACTGTGGGTGACCGTGAATCCGGTGACCGTGCAATAGGCCTCGTTTATGTCCATGGAACCCAACATCGGATCGTATTCGTCACACCGCAGGGGTATATCTCCATTGGCCCGGCTTGCCGTGGCACTTACGATCAGGATCAGAACTATTACTCTGATCCTGCCCGATATAAAACCCATCATGGTCACGAACCGTACGCCTCCGCTCGACATTGCAAACTGCCGCAATGCATTTTCACATTAAGCAGTCCAGCTTCCAATCAATGGAAATATTATATCTCTCCTTATTGCTATATATTCTTGTATACCATATACATACTCGTAGAAAGATATCTTACATAGCCAGATTGGCAGCTTTCGGTTGCCCAGCGTCAGGCTGCTTGAAGATAAAAATTGTCGGTCTCAGCACTTTGTTTTGCACAAACAGTGGAAATCATATAGCGCTATATATTTACGTTCATATACAAAATCATCTTTAATAAGATTAATATAATCTTTACTAATTAATTTAGGAAATAACATCAAAGAGATGGGAATTAGTGTGCAGGTTTATATAACCCATACATTTAATACATAAGAGTACATATAACCATTGCAATATATTACATTAATATTACCATCAAACAATTGTTAAATATAAAGTGAAATAAAATTGTCTGATTATAATCGCAGGAGAGGCTTAGCATTAAGAAAATTATTGTTATTTTGTTATTATTATTATGTTTATTACGCATCTCATTTTAGCGACCCTTATATTATTGGATTCCCAAAAAACTGTCGAAAATTGATTTGTTGCAAATCAAAATATAATTTAAATCGAATTTAATTAAGTAATTGATCCAAGTAACATTTTTTTACTTTAAAATACTTTTAATATTTTTTTTGATCAGTTAAAATATAAAACAAATATTTAACGTATTTATTACCATTAAAATATACAATGATTTATGTGGACAAATTGATCGCATTAAGATTCCAATTTTTAATTACTAAATTTTGTGTTATGTGTTTTGTGTCCAATATTAATAGTATTTCGTCCCACATCTACTGATTCCCCAGTGCTATTTAAGTATTTATCCACAACTTCGCAGTGCCCCTGTATCTGTCTGGATTTCTCTCATCTTTTCCACCAGAGATTACCAGCTCTGTAGGCACGCTTCGGATCTGAATGAATGTTGGATATCGAATTGCCTGCTAACTTTAGCCTTTGCAGATACTTTTGTGTTCTGCGTCCAAAATGCTCCGGAATACGCATCCGTGCGTTAGCCTTTGATAAATGCGTAACTCTTGTTCAATGGTTGGTGGGCGGGACTGGCACTCGGATGTGTTGCATCAACAAAGGAGATTTGAATCGGGAGATGATCTGGTGACGCGTGCGTGGGATTGAGTTGCATAAATTGCAGTGGCAATGTCGAACGCAACCTTGAAACCATGCCGATGCAGCAACGCAATCGGATTTGGCATGGGAATTTCATTGATTTCTGGCCAACTCTTGGCACAAGAGGTTACTCATCATCGTGGTTGGTAATTAGCATTGCCAGGTGACATCAATCACAGCTACTGGTCAGTGGTTGGCTTTACCTTCGCAGCGACAACATTTATGGGCCCACAGTTCGGTGCGTGCTCGAAATAATAGATTCAGATACACCGGCGACCTCCCGATAGGCGTCGGGCACGTAGCCAACGGCAAATTGAGCCACTCAAAGGCCGCTCTGCATTCCCATGCAGGTGGTATAGAATCATTCGCCCAAATCGATTGTGTGCCCAGAAATTCAAGCATCCCCCAATAGCATCTGCCCCGGCTATAAAAGTTGCAGGTCGCAGCAAATCAAATCGTAGTCCAATTTGTTAGCTCAAATCAAACTAAACTAATCCAATATGTTCAAGCTGGTAAGTTTCCAGCTATCCATTTTTGTAACCATCTCCTAACTGGTTATCCATTGCAGTCCGCCCTCGTTGTCCTGTGCGCCCTGGTGGCCTGCTCTGTGGCTGAGCCCAAGCCTGCGGTTCTTGCCGCCGCTCCCCTGGTGGCTGCTGCCCCGGCTGGAGTCGTGACCGCCACCAGCTCCCAGTATGTGGCCCGCAACTTCAATGGAGTTGCTGCTGCCCCCATTGTGGCCCCTGTGGCTGCCGCTTACACCGCTCCCGTTGCTGCCGCTTATACCGCTCCCGTTGCCGCCGCCTATACCGCTCCAATTGCCGCTGCCTACTCCGCCTACCCCTACTCCGCCTACCCCTACGCCAGCTACCCCTACACCGCCGGCTACACCACCGTGTTGTAAATGAATCATCAAGGACTCGAAACGGACTAATAACGAACTTGCAATGCAATAAAAACAAATCAAACTAAAGTTTAAAAATCTTCTTTTTGGGAAAAATTAATATGGCTTAGGGTTAAGTTTTTTGACTTTCTGCTAAATTTTCTCATGGAAATATTCTATAACTTTGGGAAACAAATTGGGAATTTTAGCAGATTTCTGAAAATTTTAATTAATATTTAATTTAACAGTCCTTATATTATCAATTATTTTCGAAATATATACCTAATGTTTCTCAGAAACAAGGTTGCAACAATTACCAAAGTTATTCTTAAATTTAGAATACAATATTAACATCTAAAATGTGTGCCGTAATACAATTTTCCAATTAACCTTTAGCTGTTATTTCAGAAATGCATTCCCCCCAGTCTCTATTTGTTATTCCCATTTACTTACATCTCTATATTTATTTCTAATGAGCATTTTCCCATGCCCATGAATCAGGTTTATTTCAATAGCTAACCCACATATGGTTTTCCTCTTCGAAATGTCAATAGCGGAAATAAATACCAAACGAGTTACCTCACCCAATCTATGTGCAAATTTAGACAATTATCAATTCATCAATTCAAAAGACAGATACTCGTATATCTTCAGTGGGAGGAGCACGTGTTGCCCATTAAAATTTCACTCTTTGGAAGTTGCGTCATGAGAAAGAAAATTATGCATTCTCATATCTAAATATATATTTCATTCAAAAAACAAACAATAACAATAACAGTGGCATGAAAAGTAACAGGAAAAAACAGTAAGAACAATTCAACAAGAAGGACAACAGTGTCCACTGGAGTGGGCAATCGTTTTATGATGGGCGGGAGGATATCCTCTCAGGCAATGAGTGCCACAGTAGGAGCCGGCTGGACGGGGGGAATGGAGGCGCTGAAGCGTCCGAATGGCAGCCACGCAGCTGGGTAGAACAAAGGATAGCTCGGAGGCGGAGCAGAGCCCACAAGTGGAGGTCCCAGTGGAGCGGCCGGAGGCGGAGCAGCAGCAGCAGAAGGCGGCGGGGCAGCTCGGTGGGCAGGCGGCACTTCGATCTCCTCGGCAGCATCCTGGATCTGACCCCCGGCCACCAGATGGATCAGGATGGGTAGAATGAGCACCTGAAATGGCCACCGAGGGCGATTGCTCGTCATCGTTGAGCAAGTGCATCGACTTCTCCGCGGAGAGCCTCTTCAGACTTACTAATTTCCTGTACATAGCTTATCGTTCTATTCCGATCTGATCTGTTCGTTCAAATAGAATGACATGGTGTGGACAGACAGAACCTAGCTTTATAAATTTCTGATTGGAACCCGGCAGCTTGTTTTGTGGGTCATTTCAAGAGTCGCCGATGGATGGATCAATATCCAGAGATATATATTTTTAAGTATGCACAACACGCACCCTGGCACTCGGTTTGTTTTTCGCTTTTCGTCACGCTTTTAAAAATAAAACCGAGCCGAGCTCGAAATGAAACCAAAAGTGCACAGCCACAATGCTCAAGATCCCCTTGGCTGGCTTTTGAAATGGACTTGGAACCGATCTGACAATGGCTTGTGCATACCAATTCCCCTAGATCACCTTCGCTTTTCTCGGCCGATTCTGCTATATAAATTCCTCGTTGCGAGTCTAGCAGATATCAGTCTAGTACTTGAGAACCAAACGTTCACAACCCCATCAAACAACATGTTCAAATTCGTAAGGATCGAAAGGATTACCGCATCCGGGAGCCTGAAGAAGTGCTAAAAGTGGATTTCTATTTGTATCTTCCTATAGTTCGCCCTGTGCCTGTTCGCCATTGTGGCCTGTGTGGCTGCCAAGCCGGCTGTGATCGCTGCCCCCCTGGCCTACGGAGCCTACTCCTCGCCCCTGGTGGCTGCCTCTCCCTACTCGGCTGCCTACACTGCCGCCTACACCGCTCCTGTGGCCGCCGCCTACTCTGCCTACTCGTATCCCTACGCCTCCGCCTACTCCGCCTACCCCTATGCCGCCTACTACCGTTAAATTGGATATAGGATGCCTGACTGCTAGACCGGACCCGAAACACGGATATTCCCCTCATGCCCAGATGTAACCATCCCTCTAACCTTCTAAATCCCTACTCTCAGTTTGGCAGAATCTATTCCTCCCCACCTCTGCCGACTGCTGAAAGTGAAATCTCGGGAACAGGACTTTAATATAGAACGGGAATCATATTGTTGAAATAAATACTGCATTTTGCGTGAATCGTAAAAGTTTTTATGTTTTATTAACTTGTCTGGGATCCTGGAAAATTACATACTTTTAGGCTGTCTTTATTTGTAATAAGAAAATGTACAAAATAGTTCGAGTGTCGAATGCATTTGCATTATTTGGCTTAAAAACATTAATAGCCATCAATTTGATGATTAAAATTTCGATATTCATAAAGGTTTTGTTTAAAAAAAAAAAAAAAATTTAATAATAAAAAAATAATAAATTTAATACCGAAATCAACAAATAAAAGAATTGCATTCAGAAATAAAATGTAAAATGTTTGCGGTGTAATAATTATTTAATATTATTGGGCATTTATGTATTTTTATGTGTGTTAAATTTATTTGAATAATACATGGTTTTTAATTGAATTAAAATATTTAAATTTAATACCTACCAACTGTTGTTTTCCTGGTTTGCTTTTCCTATTTTTATTTTTCCTATTATTTATTTATAAACAGAAACCCTAAAAAAATAATCAATCTATGAAAATTTAACGGAAACTGCGTTTTTAGCATTGTTGGCCATGTTTACCACGGACTGAAAGGGTCAACTAGTTGGCAGGTTTATTGAACCCGCAAAGCCCTTGAGTCCTTGAGCCCTTGTTTACAATTTTCCGAGTCCACAACCCGTTGCCTTCACCTTGGCCAAAGGGTTCAAGCCGCTGACGTCCTTCGACTGGTGGATGGTGGCTAGTGGATAGTGGATAAGCCGCTTCTATTTTTATTTGCATCTCCGATTAGAATGCAAAGCGGCGGTTCGAGTGGCTGACAATTGAAACGCTCGCGCAGAGGGAAGACTCCGAAGATGGCCAAGATGGTTATAAATTCACGCACGTCTCTTGCCAGCGAACAAAACGCACTAAGAGAGAGAGAGGATGGTGTCAAATTATGATAATTCAATCCACAGAAGGCAGCTGCTGACGCCAGTGGCGGAAATGTTCGAGGGATTACCAGAGGGGTAAATAGTGGTGGTGGAGGAGGAGGAGCTTCAGTGGGAGGCCGCGGAATGCGGACTATCTGTGAGCATATCAAACACCGATCGGGCAATTTAAAGTATGCTAGTAAAGCGGCCAAAAACTGCTGGCCCTGATTTTGGCTACTACGACAGTACGTGATGGAAATGTTTCAGTTTTTGTGGGTTTTTGCCAAGGATAAAATTGGGATATTTGACTATATAAACTGCTTTAAGCCAAAGCAGAGACATCAAACAGAAGTCAAGCTTCGAAGTCAACATAACCCAACCTACCAAAATGATGAAATTCGTAAGTAAAACAAATAAATATTGGAGTCTAAAAAAATATTATTTTTAATATTTTTTTTGTAAAAATATTATTATCAAAAATATTTTAAGATTTTATAATCAAACTAAAAATTCACTTCCAGTTCGCCGTTGTCCTGTGCGCCCTGTTCGCCGCCGCTACTGCCAGTCCCGGTCTGTTGGCCTACAACTCCCCCCTGGCTTACTCCTCGCCCCTGGCTTACTCCTCGCCTTTGGCCTACTCCTCGCCCCTGGCCTACTCCTCGCCTCTTGCCTACACCGCTGGCTACGCTCCGTATGTGGCCCCCTATGCCAGCAGCTACAGCGCCCACAATGTCGCCCACAGTGCCGCCTTCCCAGCCGTCTATGCCGCCGCTCCGGTTGCTCCAGTGGCCACTATCCTGAAGAAGTAAAGAATTTCCAAGCACTATAAGGGATCCTGAAAAGATGTGTTCCAGAGGCTTAGATACAGATACATGCCCCTTAATTTAAAAACTAATTAATCGTGCCGGATATAAATTAGTTCCACATTGAGTAGTTAGTTAATGTAGCTTTACTAGATTAACAATTAGTCAGGGGATTTTATAACAAACAACCTTTTTATCTAACTACTTCGAATTTATTCATGAATAATTGTTTTGTATTATCCTTAGGAAAAAGGCGCATATTGTTCCGCGAAAGTCTCAAGAACTACTCTGTTTACATGTCCCTTTCCTAGTTGTGTGATTATTCCGGTTCATCGACATTTTGCCACGTTCCAGGGCGTAATCCTTGAGCTTTGTTTACTCGGTTCCCAGTGCAGTTCGATCCCCTCTTTTCAACTCTGACCTCGCCCCTTGTTTTAGCCTTTAGAGTGTGTGACTAGCTTGGGGCAGTGTTTATTATTTTAATTGGAAATTGCGTGTGTCCCAGATCCGAGGGGTCGACTGTTTCCTCCTTCAACTGCTGCTGCTTTTGATTTCGCGCTCAATTAAAAGGCGCCGCTGAAATTGCATTTTGTTAATCACCGACAATCAATAAACCAAACGAAGCCTCGCCTCGAATCCAACCACCTCTCTTCACCGGTCACCACCAACTTTGGCATTAATCATACGCCCCGTGCAACTGCCGCAAATGTTTGAAAATCAAATCAAGAAAACGACGTTTAGCTTAAACTAAGTTTTGCAAATTAAATAGGGGCTTTCAGGGGTTCATTGAAATTCGATTCGATGTTTTCAACGCCTTTGACACGCCCACCCCCCCTGAACAACCCCACCCACCGCCCACCTGCACGTGTTTTGCTGTAGTTCTGCGAGCTAATTTACTTGTTGGCCCCGCTGCATTCAGAAAATTAAATTACATTTTAACGCTGCCTTTTGTCATGATGGTCACGCCCCATTAATAAGGCAGCCTCCCCCTAAAAATCTTGAGGCGATTTTTAATTGCCGAAGCCCAAGAAGTTTAATTAAGCATTCGGGTTCCCAGGGCGTTCTCTTTTAATTTGTGTTGGGATGGCGTATTTTGGGCTTATGGTCAGTTTGATCAATTAAAATATATTGAAATTAAAAAAAAAAAAAAAATTATTTACTTAACCCATTTTGACAATATGTTTATAATATTTACTTTATGAAATTTTCAATACTTTTCTTACATATTCTTGTGAATATTCATTATAATATTTATTGAATTTCGTATATTTATTTTGAATTACTATTAATTATTATTTTATAATATATTTAAAAATATTAGTATATTTCATATTGTTTTTCAAGCAATTGTTAATTATAATTATAATTAAAAAAAAAAAACAGTATGACAATATCTTCCTACTATCTACATAGGAACCTGACTTTTTAGAAATAAAATATTTAAGTTCCATTGTATCTGTATCTACAGTTTGGAGGGTATTTCTTATTTGCATTCCCATGTAGTTGCTCAGCCCCACAAATTATTCAAAACATAAATACTTCTAGGCCTTTACGCATTTAATTACCCCCTGCTGTTAGCCGACTGCTCATGCGATTACAACAATCTTTTCTAATTGACAGTTGTAGACTGTCAAGCGCGAGAGCATTGAAACGATAATGGTCAAGACTGTTTGGACCGATTAGAACTTGCTGCGATCAATTTGCGGAGACATCAATAAAAAACCCGATCCCGGGAGCGCTCGCATTTTAACTCGGGCGTCCAATAAATTGCGTTTTGATTTAATCGTCGTGTTGCACAAGTGCCACCAAATTAATTGCCAGCGATTTTTCGCACTGTGTAGATATCAGTGCGGCACCTACCAGGCCCAGTCCGCTGAGCCGGATCTCAGGAGGCTCTTAATTGAAATGCTTACCGAGTTTGATTTACGGCCCCCCAAAAACGGGGGGAGAACTTTGCATCGGCTTCGGTTTGTCCAGCTTCGAGAGCCCACATGGCGTATGCAAATCTCCTTTTGAGTTACGCATATGGTACCTACACTACCTAAGCCTCCTTCTCCCCTCCAGCCCCTTGGGGGGTGCCTTCCCTCCTCCTGGTATTGTCACCAGCTAGTTGCCTTTCCATTCGCCTGCAGGCTATTCTGGACGAGGTCTTAAACGTAATCATTAACACTTTGGTGGCCCATAGGGGTGAAGAAGTTTTGGTGTTCTTAAAATATTTCAAATTTTTTCTAAACAAAATTATAAATTTTATTTGTAATAATTTTTGGTTAAAAGTTAACCAATGCAAAAATATTACCTGTTTATCCAGTTAATAAACATTGTTTAAATATTTTTCTGTGAGGGTCTTGACTACAAAGCCAAACGTTAAAGTTATAAAAAGATAATAGCTCATTTTTGTATCCTATAGATATTTTTAATACTAAAAGGTCAAGAAAGTAGTTTATTTTTATACCCTACAGATTTAGTTTACTCTAAAAGGTCATAATTTAAAGCATTGTAAACATTTTTTTTAATCGAAACTGTATTTTTTTTATAAATTGTCTAAAATTGTATTGAATAAAAAACCCTTTTTAAAGTACGTTTTAAAATTTGTATTTAAAAATAACAAACATTATTTATTATATTAAAAAAAAAGTATTTATTATATTAAAGCCTTTAAGTCCCTTCACTTTTACCCGACCATCAAAGGGTTAACTGCACGTATGCTCCTATGGGTTGGACTACAGCCTGCAGGGCGGGGACTTTAGCAAGTGCTGGTAGTCCCCTGCCTTACCCAACCCATTATCATTCCCCCTGAACCTCCCAGACCCCCCCCTGGAAGTGTTAAGTGCTTTTGGGCTTGCGTAAAAGGCCGCTGACTGAAATTATGCATACGCCGAGTGGGTCGCTGGCAATTAACTGGCAGCCGCAGCTCCTTCGGCATTGTGGCTGCTGCTGTGATTTGAATTATTAGTTCAACGCTGACTCAACCAAAACACATAAGTTACCTCCGCCAGAGGCGTAGTGTGGCCCCAAGATGCCCCTGCCCCAGCTCCAACCGACAGAAAACGACCTTGCCCACGCCTCTGCGTTCTCCGATCGTTTATTGTTCTAAACACAATCGTGTGCTGAGCCGGCTTTGCCCCACTTTAGACCATGTCTAGAGCGAGTCCGGCTCGGCATCGGTCTTACGCACAGGTGTGTATCTGCCACGCCCCATTCGTTGCGCCTGCCTATGTTGTAATTAAGACTTTAGCTCTCCTTACCGAATGCTCGGGCATTTACTGCGAAAATTTCTACGAGCACGCATTCGTTGCAGCTCATTTAAATGAATTCAACCTGGCGGGGCGGGCGAAAACTTGTTAGCTGCACGAAAAAAATAAAAGAACCGAAAATGGCCAGAAACAAAATGCAATTTAAGTTTTTCTCACACACACCTTGTCTCCGCCTCGGCTCGGCATCGGGTAAATAGAAGAAAAACAAATTTATCAGAAATTATTTAAAATCTAAACAGACATTTTGGTTCGCCAGCATTGATTTGGCAATACTCTTTAAGTTTGAAAATAGTTTTTATTATTAGCAAAAATGTTGGTAGTTTTTTAGTTCGTATTAAAAGTTTACTTTGTGATTTTTACTCAAAATTCATAACATTAGACATTTTTAAGAGTAATACAATGTCTTATCTTTAAATATCTTTCGGATTTCCAATTATTTTTCACAATTCCCAACTGACGAGAAAAAATAAATTTGTACTTAAAAAAAAACCAGAACACGGTTTTCACATAAATTTAAATGTAATAAAAAGGGCAATATTATGAATTTTTTAGAGTATTATTTTTACAGCTTTGGACCACTTCTCTTCTATGAATGAAGATTTTTGCAATTGAAATTTAGGTGGAATCCCCTTATGAACCTATTTCATATGCAGATGAGGATATAACATCGGGATGAAAAACATAAATATTGTTAGAGATACGAAGCTTTCCTTATTTTTCGATTGAATAGACCTCCACTGAAAGGGTATATCCCAAAATTCAGCCCAGGCAGGCACACATCCGCGTTGTCTGGGGCGGGGCAAGGCGGTTCTCTAGCGATTTCCATCTCGATACCAGACCGGCCAGCTTTGCATGTAAAGCGTTTGCTCTCTTGGTTTGAGACCTGGGCTGAGTCTTGGCTCTCCATGAACAAAAGTAAAAGTGCAGTTTGTGGTCTCTGGCATCCAGCTGGATCTGTTCTCGTGCAACATTTGGCTATAAAAGCATTTGGGCCTTAGACAGCGGCATTATTCAGCTTTGTGTTCTTGCACAGAAATCAACTTTGAAAGCCCAAAATGTTCAAATACGTAAGTGGTTCTAGAGTCCTTCGGAGGTCCTTTGTAATTTGCTATCGGATTTAATATTGCACCTCTAGTTCGTGTTTGCCGTGTTCTGCCTGGCCAGCGCTGCTGCCGCTCCAGGATATTTGGGAGGATTGGCTGGCCCGGCTTTGCCTTTGGCTGCAGCTGCTCCGGCCATCTCCTACGGACACGCTCTGTCGGCTCCATCGTACGCCTCATATGGACTGGCTCACGCTCCTCTGGGATTGGCCCACGCTCCGCTGGCTGCTCCGGCTTATGGATACGGACCCAGGCTCAGCTATGCCTCTCCAGCTCTGGCCCACGCTCCTCTGGGATTGTCCCATGGCCATCTGGGACTGTCCCATGCCTCTCTGGGCTTGGCCCATGCTCCTCTTGGTCTGGCTCATGCTCCCCTCGGCCTGGGCTACAAATCGATCGGCCCTGCCCTGGCTGCTCCCTCCTTGGGATTGGCCCATGGCTGGTAAGCGGAGTGGAGTGGATTCCGAACCCATCATCGTTTCCTACATCACTTTCATTTCGTTTGGATCGGAGTAAATAGAAGGAGGAGGGACACAGAACAAGAGAGAGGTTAATGAGGGTTGGACAAATCTTCTCGTGAAATTATTGTAAATATATTGTGAAAAGTGAGTTTGAAGTTGAATAATATTTCGTTTGAATTTGAACAAAAATGTCTATAGTTTGTGGGAATGAGGTGATTTATGGTAAATAAAAATTATTTGTATCACATTTTTTTAAATACGATGGCGACCTGCAATTTTTTAAAGTTTTATAAGCTGTTGAAAATAATTTACACAATTTGTAAAGGACAAGGGAACAAAAATTGATGGTATTAAGTAAAAGCGACAAATAGGAATATCATGATTAATTTTATGAAGTGTAAATTTCGAATGTTCATCAAGCATTAACGCTTAAAGTCACATAAATGTTAGACACTTTATGAACAGCTCAAAAGCTAGTAATTAAGTCTACAGTTTCCATTTTGTGTAAATAATTTTTATAAGTGTGATTTTTACCCACTTCATATTTTATGTTTTGCCTGAAAGCTATTATTTATTCCATTGAAAAATCAAAGAAGTTCCACTAATCTATAATTTAAAAGAGTAGTTTTTGGATTCTTTTTAATTTATTCAAATTTAATACAAATTTTTCTAAAAGCCTCGGTTATTAATATACATTTTTGTCAGTGCTGTTTTGGCTTTATTGATTTATTGACTTGCTGAGTGATTGACTGATTAAGGCTTTCGTTATGTTTTGGGTCTTCCGAAGCAATGACTCGATTGAAAACTCTCACACGCTCGTCTTGACTCCACTTGAATTAGAATTGGGAACACACGTGATCTCTACCAGCCATGTCCTAAGCCGTAGCCCAATCCGTATCCCAGTCCCAGGCCGTGTCCTCCGTAAAGACCGTGTCCTCCGAGATATCCATGTCCCAGGCCATAGCCGCCCAGATAGCTCTTGCCAATGATCGTCTTTGAGATGATGGGCGAATGGTAGCCCAGTCCCAGTCCCAGACCGAGGCCGCCATGGTAACCACCATGGTAACCGCCGTAGTGACCCAATCCTAGGCCCAGTCCCAGGCCATATCCTCCAATGCCGTGTCCACCAATGCCATACCCGTGTCCAATGCCCAGGCCTAGGCCAATGCCGGAAGGAGCCGGAGCAGGAGCTGGTTCCGGAGCAGGCTCGGGTGCAGGAGCTGCCAGGCTGCCAGTCACCAAGCAGAGGATGGTCACGAGAGTCAACTGGATAGGGAAAAAGAGATATTTAAGAAATCACCATTCAATTTGACATTATATGTAGTAAATCTGGACTGAATAAAATACATTTATTTATTACTTAACAACAAATTCCAATTTTTTGTCTGCCTGAGTTTTTTTTATATTTGTTATCCTTTAATTTGTATCCAACTTACTCCTTTAATCATATTTTCAGTGAATAGATATCCCTGCTGCAGCTTCTGGAGTGGTTGACAAAATTGTGTGACTGCAATTTCCACGAGTCCGACTCTTTTATACCAATTACTGTGGCAATGCATTGCATCCCCAAATGGGCATCGATGATCTAATGAGAGAGTGCAACATAGCTGATTGCCACAAAACCGTCCTTAGCGGTGGTAAATAAAACCAAGTTCCAACACCTGTTTGGGCTGTGGCTTCGCCTTTTGGGCCTAGATTGTATAATCTGCAATCGAGTTTGGCATTTACCAGTTTACAATGGTTCCAGTTCCAGTTTTTTTGGGTTTGGAGTTTTACGTTTTGCCTATGGGCAGTTTCGCTCTTGTGGGTGGCCTTTTTGTATCTCCATTCATGTGACTCCGGATCACATGCTTTCGGTTCTGAACTGTTGATTTTGATTGGGGTCAATGTACTAAAGACGTCCAAAATGTTGCTAGATCAAGTTTAGTTTCGTAAAGGTTGTTTTGAAGATGCTCTTTTCCGATTTTAAATAATTGTTATTAACCATTTTGAATCCATAGAAGAAAATGTTAACAGTTTGAATTGATTAAACTATTTATCGTTTAATGGCCTTTGACCCATTTAATTTGATAAATGCATTCCAAAAGATATTAAAAATCATTAAGTGCATTTAATTTAGTTAATATTACTTAAGTTTAAGCTTAATTTTATTATTTGAGAAACAAAACCGATCCAAAAGTCCCCATTTATGTTTAACCAAGGGTATGCCCTACTATACTCTAAATACAACTATTATAACAGCTTTATAATATAGCATAAATCGCTGCCGCCGAATAAAGTCAAACTAATTAATTCCTGACACCTCCGAAAATACAAACATCATAAAAATAGCACGAAAACGAGAAGATTGGGCAACAATTAAAACGTTGGAAGACGATAAAAACGGGGAAACAAAGGCAAAGCAAAAGATACAGCGGCCAACTAACTCACAACCCATAAACAAACAGAAACATAAATGTAAAATAACAACAAAATAAATAAGCCATAATTAAGTGCACAAAAGAGTCAGTGACTCTTTGACAATCATCGGCGTAGACGACGCTTTAATCTTGAACTTGAAAACGGGTTTCCTCAGCGAAGGGGCCAAAAAGGCCGAGTGGAGTAGTGGGAGATCCCCCTCCATGTCGATGTGATGTTGCAACAGGTTCCCAGTAAGTGAAGAAAATGCATTCGGGATCGGGATCTCAGGGGAGTGTCAACCGGTTGTTAAATGTTCAAACCAAAGAAATGGGGAAGCCGTCGCTAAAGACGAGCCTATAAATTGATTGGCCTTCGACTGGCCCGGGTTTAGTCCAAGTCCAGTCCGTTCCAGAATACCACCAAAAAATGCTCAAGGTAAGCGAGGAGTGCCCTCGAGAGTTTATAAATTCGAATCTAAAAAAACAAGCATCTTACAGATTTTCGTACTGTTCGCCCTACTAAGTGTGGGCCTGACCGCCACGGTTATCTACCATCATCCGGTAATCTATCACCATCCAGTGCCTGTTGCCTCAACGCCCCAGGAGTTGGCCATGCATCCTGGCTACACCATTGTGGCTCCACTCACCAAGATTGCCCACGTCACCTATGATTCCGTGCCCATCTCCCACACGCCCTACGAGCATGTTCCTCTGTTTCAAAGGATTGGTCACGTGAAAAACAAGCGTTTCTAGAAGGGATTAGTAACTGATTAGTAACAAAAAGAACTGAAATAAAATGAATAATTTGATATAAGAAAATATATCCTTTAATATGAAGAGGGTTGTACAAAGAGGGTATTATTTCTTGAATGATTATTTCATTGCATTTCCTATTAGAGTTTTCCTGGAAATTAATGTTTTGAAATTCTATGGATTTGGAACTTGCTTCGGGAACTCCTGGAAAAATAAATCGCAGTCTTGCCCAGTGAAATTAAATTCATGGAATTTGTTTTTAGTACTTTCCTGGAAAAATGAATTCCAGTTTTGCCCAATGAAATTAAATTCATGGAACTTGATTCTATAACTTTCCTGGGAAAACAAAGCCGAGTCTTGCCCAATGAAATTAAATTCATAGAATTTGTTTCTGCAATTTCCCTGGAAAAATATATCCCAGTCTTTTCCAACGAGTAAATTTCTTTAAGTAAATTGATTAATTAATTGTTTATTCGCCAAGCATTTTTCTAAATGCTCTCTAGGGATGAAGATTTGGGCTAAGTTCTACAAGCTAATAGGACGGATGAAAAGGTGCTGGGTGATCCTGGGGCTAAGTCCTTAGAAGAAGTACGGGGCAGGGGCAAACTTGGGCGCCACAGCCAGAGGAGCGGGAGCAGCCAGGGGAGTGGCATAAGGTCCGAAGCCAAACCTGGCGGGAGCAGCGAAGGCAACGGGCGCCGGAGCAGGTGCGAATCCTAGAGGAGCGGCCACAGGTCCTGGAGCGGCAAAGGCAACCTTGGGAGGAGCAGCCACAGCCACAGCTGGAGCAGCATGAGCAAGGGCGGGGGCAGCGAAGGCGGGCAGACCGAATCCAACCCTAGTTGGGGCAGCAAAGGCCAGGGGAGCGGGAGCCGGAGCAGCAAAAGCCACTGGAGCAGGAGCAGCAAAAGCGGGAGCAGGACCAGCAAAGGCCACTGGAGCAGGTGCAGGGGCAGCAAAGGCCACGGGAGCAGGTGCAGGAGCAGCCACAGGCACTGGCAGAGGAGCCGGAACGGGGGCAGCAAAAGCCACTGGAGCAGGAGCCACTGGATAGGCCACGGCGTGGTTGATGCGGTGGGCGTTGAAGCTGGAGGCGTAGGGTGCAATCACTGGGGCAGTGGCCACTGGAGCAGCCAGAGGAGCAGCTAGAGGAGCGGGAGCATGGAAGGGCAGGAGACCGGCCTGGGCAGAAGCCACGCAGAGAGCAATCAGCTAAAATCACATAAAATTAATTAGAGTAATCCTCGTGAGATCCCGAATATCCCTGCCCCACTCACCACAATCTTGGCGAACATCTTGCTTGGATTGAGGATGAGGATCTAGGATGTGATTAGCTGGAAGGCAGAGTGAACTGTGATATCGAACCCATCGCCGGGCAATGCTTTTATAATTCTGCACCCCCGTGGAATATCCGTGGTCGGGCATACGAAAATACCTTGGAAGACTTTCTATATTTGGGCCTGATGAAGGGCGTTGGCGGTGGTTGGTTGGATAGATGGCTCCGATACCTCGGATCGGCTATATCAACTTAAAAATCAATCGGTTGCCTCTTACGTCGAATGCCCCCGAAAACTTTCATAATTGCACGCAATTCCCGACCATAACCTAGCCCAATTGTGGAATTGGGCAAGATTTCGTTTTATTTCTGTACTGGAGCTTATGACAGTTTTTGTTTGTCTTTGCACTTCGGTGGGTGGGTGGTTCGGTGGCTTGAGCTGTAATTATTTACCCAAAATACGTGACACCCCCCTTCTGTTGTGTGGTCAAATCATTTAATTGAAATACCACTTTTTTTCGGTTGCAACAATTGTCGCGTGTTTGGGCCGGGCTTGTGTCTGGAATTTCTGATTCGATTTCTTGTTGCGTGCAGTTGGAAATTCACTAACAACATTTCTGCCAGTCCGCATATACACACATATATATAAGTATATATATATTATATATATTCGTATGTGTATCTCACAAGTGTTTGCCGAATACTTAAGACCCCATTTGACGGCATTACGACGCGTCGTCTGGTTTGTAATGAGAGTCTGAATCAGATATTGGTTATGTTTTTTTATTTGGTTGCGGCAATGATTTTATCATATTTGGCTTACATTCTTTTGGCACTTCTATATCGGGATAAATTGGTCAGAATGTTGTGCTAATTCGATAATTTTGTATACGTTCGAAAACCAGATAATTTTAATTTAATTTCGGCTGTAATGCTTGAACCCTCTATAATTATATTAAAATTCATTTAAATTCGTTTCACTTTACTACTCGTATAATTATTTCATAAATAGTTTCATAATTAACAATAACATTTTACATTAACTACATGACTTTGATGAATCTTTGGTGAGGTTTCCATCCGTCTAAAATATTCCCAACAGCGGGTGGTGTTTGTGATGGGTCAACTTTAAGGGAAGGGCCTTCAGGTGGGCATGAGGCTTGGCCAGCAACTTGGGGAAAATGTATCCCACGGATACCTTGTGGGTGGTGGTCTTGGGACCGGGAATTGCGCGGTAGCTAGGTGCAAACGGCACCGCCTCCAAGACGGGCGGCAGCACCTGATGGGTGACGGTGGGCAGGTGGAACTCGGAGAAGAAAGTTGGTGCAGGAGCTGGGAGAAGTGGTGCAGGAGCTGGCAGGAGTGGTGCCGGGGCGGGCAGAAATGCGGGAGTGGGGTAAAGTGGTGCAGGAGCTGGAATTAGTGGCGCAGTAGGTGGAAGGAAGGCGGGAGTGGGATAAAGCGGTGCAGGAGCTGGAACCAGTGGTGCAGGAGCTGGGAGGAATGACGTAGGAGCTGGGAGGAATGGCGCTGGAGCAAATGCAGGCGGAGCAGGAGCGAATGCAGGCGGAGCAGGAGCCAAAGCTGGCGGTGGTGGACCATAAACTGGTGGCGCAGGAGCAAAAGCAGGAGCCGGAGGCAGCAAGGAAGCTGGAGGTGGCAGGACCGCCTCCTGCACCGCATAATCCAAGTGGTGAGGTAGACCGTGCAGGGACTCCAAGTGGTTCAGATGGTGTCCATCGAAGTGGTTGAAGTGGTGTTCGAAATGGTGCGAGGGTTTTGCCTCACCACCCACCAGAAGGAAAACCAAGGCGAAGGCCTATAAAAATATATAAATTAAATCATTTCAACTCCAAACCATAGATTTCCTTGATCCCTCACCCATGTCAGTTGCCACATCTTGCTTGGGGATTTTTTGTTCGGTTTCTTTGGGGGATTAGCCTCGCGATCGATGTGCTCGACCGGTTGGTTGGGCTGTCAATGTCTTCCCATTGTCCAAATCCATTAATATTTATAGGGAAATTAAGCGGGCTCTTCAATCAAAGACTTGCACTTGCTTTTCTTCACTTTCATCAGTTTTATGGGTTGGGTGGTGGCTTGGGTTGGGTCGGGTGAGGTAACCAAACCATTCGGATTTAGTTGGTCAGCAAGTCGTGACTGCCATCGATCGAGGGGCAATAACTTCTTAGGCTCATTTGAAAGCATGGCCCATGATTATATAACTCGAAACCAAACTCAGCCCAGACATTGACAGTTTCCCAAAAGTGGATTATGATTATGATATCCCATAAATAATGTTTTCGATCATAAATAATATTCGATTGCGCTTTAGGTGGCAACGCAATCACAACAAATTTATTTGTTTACATATAGTTAAGCTTATTTTGCTACAGTTTTCTAAACCGGAATTTATTTCCCATTGGTAAATGGAAATATTCCGGAATAACAGACCTCAAATTATGGAATATCATAAATAAAGTGATTAGCATTGTGATTTTAGTTATCCCAAAAGTAAATATAGAATTTGTAATTAGGCTAAAGATTTGAAGAGATATAAAAAACTTATATATGGATACAAATATAAATTGTTTAATAAGGGGAAAGATTTCAAGAGATATATTTTGATTCACAAAATAACAAATATGGGAAATACTTGATTTTTTGTATTTGCCATTTGTTTTTTTTTTCTCCTTCAATATGTTTGGAATATGTATATAAATTTAAACACATCAAAATTAAATGATATGTTCTTTCTTTATATTTTTATATTCTTGTTCACATTTAAATGCTATTTAAATTAACAATTCCCATTGTTGAAGCTAGATTTTTGTTTAAGAGCACCATTAAAATTCTGTGGATTTAGTTTGTTGATATTTCTTCTTTTAATCACATATATTTGTTTACAAAAATTCTCTAGAGCTTGGCTTGGCTTTGAGAGGTTTCCTTAGACCACCACTGGAGCTGGGGCAGCGGCGGCAAACGGAGCGGCATAGGGAGCAGCATACTGGGCAGCATACGGAGCAGCATACTGGGCAGCGTAGGGAGCAGCATAGGGCGATGCCAGGTAGGGAGAGGCGTAGGGGTAGGCGGAGTAGGCGGCGGCGGCCAGAGGAGCGGTGTAATGAGCAGCGGCCAGAGGAGCAGCCAGAGGAGCAGCTAGAGGAGCGGCCAGGGGAGCGGAGTAAGCGGCGGCCAGAGGAGCGGCAGCATACTTGGCCACTAGGGCGGGGGCAGCTGGAACTCCGGACACATAGCGGCTGGAGAAGGGGCCGGCGAACTCGAACGGAGCGGTGGTGTAGGAGGACAGGGTGCCATCGTAGTTGTTGCGCACATCCACCTGGCTGCTGCCACCGGCGGCGTACAGAGGAGCATTGGCATAGGCCAGAGGAGCGGCCAGAGGAGCTACCACTCCCGGTGTGGCCG
Organism: Drosophila setifemur; assembly: GCA_021224005.1. Lineage (NCBI taxonomy): Eukaryota > Metazoa > Arthropoda > Insecta > Diptera > Drosophilidae > Drosophila > Drosophila setifemur. The sequence goes on along the minus strand of JAJJHY010008789.1, from coordinate 3,747,657 downwards.
CGGAGCAGGCAATGAGGGCGGCGATGACCAACTGGAAGAGGGAAAACAATCACTTAGAGGCACTCCTGCACTGCATTGGGGTAATCCCTTTGCTAATCCTTAAAACTTACAAACTTGTACATTTTGCTGGTGGTTGGTTGAGTGGGTCTAAAGCTCTTGAGCGATAATGTTCATTTCGAACCACCACCAGTAGCTTATATAGCTCGTGCCCATATCCGTGCTCTTTGAGGGACATTCTGTCTAAAGTGATTTTTGGTCGCTTCTTTAGCTCGGCTCAGTTGGCCCACCTGGCCGGGTGCCAGGTAGCATACCTGATCGCCATTCGGCGGAGACGTGCTCCGCCTTCAATTGCCCAACATAATGTCTGTATTGTCGGAAGTTGTCCAAGTCGCTCGTTTTTTTGCGATGCACACAGAACAAATTTTTGATTATATTTAGGGACTGGCGATTACCTAGGATTTTTAAATAAATTAATAAGTAGACAAAATACGTTACCCCTGGGATTATTATTATCGTATCTTATTTTCATATTCAAATTTATTTTACTTCATAATTCTAAGCAAATTTGTAGCATAAACCTAAAGAATATTTTAAGTGTTGATAAATTAAAAACAAGTATTCTAAAAATCAATAGATACAAATCAAGTACCTAAAATGCCATAATCAATTCCATTGAATTCATTTAATTTTTTTTGAGTGTGATGATCCACATTTGTATGCAGTTGCGGCCAGCGTTGGTGCCGAGCAGTCGGAAAACATAATTTGCAGTCTGTTTGGGCCATCAATGTGCGCCGCCTCGCATTGAATTTGGCGCAATCTAAGCCAAATTGGCTATTAAAAACCCTCGACCCCCGTGTGGGCCACAACGGCCCAACGCTAAATGTCTCATTAGTTCGCTTTTTAATGGCGCGGAGAGTTGCCAATAAAACGCAGTCGTAAATTTCCCTCTCATCCTTGCCGACGGAGCTTCATTGGGTTTTATGTTGTGTGTTTTTGTTGAACTGACCTTGACGCCATCTGGTTACAGGATGTGGTGACGTGGCTGGGTTGCCTTCTCTCTCCTCCGAGCTCAATCAATTGGGGTGGCTTAATTGGTGGATTCAGAGGAGACGAGATGGGGGCTCCACGATCAAGTGCCGAAACCGGCTTTTGGACTTAATGAGCCATCGCCACTCTCTCGGTCACGTGCTTTCCGTTGGCCTGGTCATCATCTCGGGCATCATCTGACGACGAATCTGATGCCCGTAGGTTGCGATTTATATTATTGTGCTCTATAAATGGTGAGGTATTTTCCGTACTTGGTAGTGTTTGCGAAAAGGATTAATCACCAACGCAGTTTAAAAAAATTAATTCCTTCAAGAAATCAATCCATATATATTTTTTTAAACTACTAATTTGTTTTTTATTTATTTGTAACATATTTTGTTCCAAAGTTTTGTTTTGGCTTTCCTTGGCAAATGTGTGTTAAAAATTATTAATTAACCCCGAATGTTGATTTATGAGTTGCCATTTAAACTAGATTTATTTTTAATGAATGCAGCTAAATGATAATTTTATCTGGAGCACAAGCATCAATTTATATGCTATTATAATTTATTCATTTTTAATTCAGAATTTAGCATTTAGCAGTTGGGGAACCGAAGTCACAAATCATTTTCCCTTATCAAATATTGTCATTGACTCTGTCACGGTCAGAGCATCTCCATGCTGGCTATTCCACTTCATCTTCAGTCAACCGAAGATCCAAGATCCGAAGATGACGCCGAACTCAAGGCTGTCGCCGATGACGAGTCGAGAGGCGAGAGATTTGCCGTCTGGCTGGCGAGTTGCCCCACGCATGTAACTGTATTCCGCATCCGCATTCTCATGGATCTGATCTGATCCGAACCAACCGTGGCAGCCACCGCAGGTGGTACAGTCCAACTAAGAGGCTAACCTCTCACTTGTTGAGGCAACTTCTGGACTGGAGCTCTCCACCGATGACGTGTCGATTTTCCAGTGACTCAAGCACGGAAATACATCTTCGCTATCACCATTGAGATGGTAATGGTCCATCGGTACTCCACTTCCCAGTGATACGCTCACCCTCAGAACCAACATTACCATCTTGTCCATCACTTCCCAGTGATCCGCTCACTTCCTAGTCAACATATCGGATAATTGGATTGCAGCCAAGCTGATTTGATTTAGAGCTCTATTCCCCTCAAGAATTATTTTGGCTGTCTTCAGTACCGTTTTATTTTAATGGATTTTCGAAAGCAAATTTATGCAGATCACATTGAAATTCCTGTTTCGTTGTTTTCGCGGGAAAGCAGGTTCTAATCCCCCTAACCACCAAATAAATAAATATATATACCTTTCCCAGTTCCGTTCCCAGATCTGATCAATGACACTTGACTTTAATTGGCTTTCATTAATATTTAGATACTGGTTAGCGCTGGTCTCTTTTGTTTTTACACCCATTTCCAATGCCAAGTTTAAGGTCTCATTGTGGGGAGCGAACGATAGAGATCTCTTGGCCCGATTTTTGTATGTAAATGCCCAGCCATTAACCCGCTGTGAGGAGAGTGAAAGGTGTAAATCTTCCATTGGACACGAGAGACCTCTTTCGCGACCTTCAAAGCATTATGCAAATGCAGTCAGTCTCCATCGATGGCAATGAGCCGCAAAAATGGCCAATAAAAACAGACGCACACTCGAAACTAAGCTTAGATGGCAAGTTTATTATCAATGTGTGGTATTCACTACGAGGAGCAGTCATCGCTGTTTGATGATCAGTCGGGATGGCTTTGTCGCTTAATAAGTTTATTATTATTCTAGTCTAGGATTTAGGCAGTGATCAGCGCCTCTGTATCTGTGGTGTTCCATAGGAGGTGAGTCCTGTGGTCCGGGGTACACTGGCATAAGGGGCACCGGCTTGCAGGGGCAGCTGTGCCACATTCAGTGGTGCTATTCCAAAGGGCACTGGGAGCTTGAGATTCAGGGAGTTAGAATCCACCGCGGAGGGTAAGGAGCGACCGGTAGATCCTGCGCCAGTTGCCAGCACTGGTTTGGCTGCCTGCTGGGGCTGTGGCGCCGAAGAAGCCACTTGAAGTGCTGCCGAAGGAGCTCCAAACACGTAACCCTGACTGGTCAGGGCCTGGGTAAAGGCAGCATGCTCCAGGGCTGGCTCAACAAACTGCCTGGACACCTGGTTGTACTGCTGCTGAGGTGGCTTAACCGCCACCTGTTGGTATCTCTGTTGGGGCTGGGCAATTCTTTGTACTCCCGCCCTGTTGGGAGCTGGATAGTGATAATAGGCCAACTGGGAGCTGGGTGTGATGGTATATTCCAAGTGGGAGACATCGGCCAGAGCCAAGCTCATCAGCTGCAGCAGCAGAATCCATACACAGCTCAACTGAAAGTGGTTTCATAAAGTTAGGCCTTCTGTTCCTCATTAAGCACACACTTCTTAAAACACTCACATTGGGCGCCATTTAATATATATATATATTAATTTTTTTTATCGGAATTCTTGTTCTAAAAAATGTTGACTATTTAACTACCGATCCATTAACCGTCGTGATGTTCGCTGGCGCAGCTTTGGCAGCTGATTAAAATTTGTGAGCCAGCTGAAGATGCTTTTTATATGCGTATTGAGGAGCTCGATCGGTTCTCGGACCAGTCGCTCTCCCTCTCTGCCCGTGGCTGCCTTTTCCGTTGTGAGTGTGTTTGAGCCAACTTCGGGTGTTGGGTGCAGGCCAAGTCGACGCTAAGCTTTTTGGCATCTTGTTGCCTTTTGTTTTGTTTTGTTTGCTCTGTCTATTTGACGGTTGTGGCTTAACAAAGCTGTTGCCGAGCAGTTTTGTCTATTGATAATGTTGATATTTGGCTTGCCTTGCATATAAATCAATGTTGGTCATTTTTATTGGCATCCGAACCATGCAACTAAGCAAATCAGCAGCGGCTTAGTGAGAGCTCTTCGAGGGGATGTTGTTGGGGGCATCCCCTTAACGCCACCCCTGTTCTAAGCATGTCGACAACATTTGAGCTTATTAAACACAAATCGAGTGCGAGCGTCATGTGACAGGAGCCAGAAATGCCGCACAAACATTAAAGCCATTAGCCCCCAGCCGAAACTGAGGTGGCTCGAAGTGAGGACTTGACGCTGACCACGGGCGATTTTGGTGGTGCGAGATTTGCATGCTAAAGACCCGATTGTTCAGTTTGATATTTTTTTGATTGTCTCTCTTTCGTCTTCTGTGTGCGCGGCTCTCGTCAGAGATTGACCTCAGATGGTGGCGCTCAATAGAAATCGATGCGCATCTAATTTTAAATTACACTGAGACATAAACACTTACTATATTCCTTTTGATTTAATATGTTTTTTATAATAGTATAATTGCTAATTGAAATGTCTGCTCCTATATAGGAATATATATTGCTTATAAATTATTCTTATTTTCTATATTGCTGAACAATTATTTAACTTCGGTAATAATTTTCATTATTTCTCCATTAAACGAAAATAGAAAAAAAGATAGACGCAATAATAAATATTTATTATTTCTTATGTTATTTGATAAAAATTTCTGCTCTTAAATAAAAATCCATACATAAAAAAAAATACGAAAACGCATAAGATGGCGCATAATAAAAATCGTATGACAACAAATAATACAAATATTTATCTTATAGGTTAACATATTTTTTTGATAACTGTTTAGCAGTCCTAAAAACTTATTATATTTTTGTATGCAAATTATAAATACGGAAATGAGGTATTAGGTGCCTAAAGCCAATATTTAGCTTGTAGTTTTTCAGCTTTTATCTGAATTGAATTGACTGAGAGCACTGCTCTCTGGTTTCTTTATTGAGTTAGGTCAGTTGGTCAGGGGTTGGAGTTAATACACCTGGCACAGTGTCTATATCTTCGGGCTCTCCTCTCAGTGTCAGGCCTCGCCTTTGACCAAAATTGGCGATGCCGAAAATCGCTGAGAGCCATGAAAAATATCTGAATTATTTATGGGTTTGGTTATAAGCATAATTAAATCGCTACGCTGCGCGTTCTTCGCATAAATTTTCGAGCCGCGGATAATACAATACATAACAACATTATTTAGATTTAATTAATTGCTAATTTGAGGAAATTATCATTCATAGTTATGCATAATGAGCCAGTGTGAGGTATCTTCTTCTCAAATCACCAGCCCTGACTGTTGAAGGAGGGGGGCGGTCCGTAGACGGCAGCTGGGGATGGAGCAGGTGGTGACCCAAAGTGGAGTTTGTATCTTCCGTACGCGGGCGGATGCGAAGCTGCATATTGGTAGCCACTGTGTGGGGCTGCATATTGGTAGCCACTGTGTGGTGCTGCATACTGGAATCCACTTTGTGGACTAGCAAATCCGGCGAAGTACTGTTGTGGTGCTGCTGGTGGTGCCGCGAATCCCGAGTAAGTGGTAGTGGTGGTGGTCACCGGTGCTCCTAGGGAATACCTTATTACTGGTGGAGGTGGTGCAGCATAAGTGGCAGCTGCATATTTGAAGATCGCTGGTGGAGAGTGATGAACGGGTGCGGCATAGGCAAAGGCTGCAGGAACAGTCACAGTATCGGAAACAGGAACAGCTACAGGGGCCGGAACTGCTACAGGAGCGGGGACCGGAACTGGAACAGGAGAGGGAACCGGAACAGGCACTGGAACCGGAACTCCTACAGGATATCCCACATGCGAAGGTCGATGAAAGAAGCTCCCAAAGGCAGGGGAGCCACCACACACCAAGGCACACAAAAGAACACTCTAGATATTTAAAAATAATTTCCAATAATTTTTTGTAGTCCATTAAAACTTGTTCACTTGTCCTTACAATTTTCAACATATCTTCTCGTAATGCTTTCTTCCGTTTTTTGGATTTCCGTATTAAGTCACTTCTCTTCGGCACTTTCACACGTAATGAATCGAATTTCGTTGACCATTGCAAGTTTATATACCACGGATCCAAGTTGAGTCTCTCGCATTATGCTGATTTCTGGGGGAGAGGAGGGAAACTAGAGGCGAAAAGTAAAAACTCCATTAAGGGATCTGGGCACGACGTGCCATCGACAAGCGAATCGTGCGGCAAATGCATGCGACAAGTTTTGCAATGCCCCATCTTAGAGGGAAAGGCGAGGGAGGGGACTCCTGGAGAGACGGTGGCCAAGACTGAAGGTTAATTAAGCTCAATACAACAGTAATTCAATTCAATTCTTTATTCAATTTATTTGTTTTGACCTGAAATTTGGCAGTTAAGAGCTTGTTTTTTCCGATAATGTGGATAATGAAGAATACAAGTATAATATAAAAGGGAAAACTTTGACTCTTTTAATTAAAATAAATTAATTAGAAAAACCTTTCAACATGCTTTTAAAATAAATGAAGTTCCATTTTATTGGTAAAAATAGTATACAACATTATTCTTTGAATAGTAACCCGTCCCAATTAAAAAACCTTATATCTCATAATCAAAATATAACAGGAGATAATGTCTAGATAATATTACAATGCCACTTTGACGAGTCCGCCCACTTGGGCCTGTCCCACTTCAGGAGCTCTGCATGAGCATGTACACTTCATTTGTCCAAATCCATGGATCACATTTCTTAATACCCAAAGCTCCACTGCAACTCAACTTTTACTGCCCGCCAGCAGCTGCAGTATGGCAACAACATCGAAATCACAGTGATCACGTTCCAGGCACCTTTTTATGCCTTATGACTCTGATTGATGGCCGTTGCCGAAATATAAATGCCAAAATATCACACGCCAGTTAAAAGTCGATTTATTACCGCCGCCAACAGAGCTAACAAAGCCGGGTTCGGGTTCGAAGCTCTCAATTAGCTGGGAAAGCCCGAAAGCGGGCCACAGTTTCGCCAGCGGAACAAACTGCCTGAAAGTGGGCAACTCGTGCTCCCCAAATCATATAAAAGGGAATCTGTCATAAACAGGCGAAATGCCCCGCACGGGTAACCAATTAAATTGGCTGCCAAATGCGCGACACGCGCTCATCGAAATTGTCAACAAAACGATGAAAACGAGGGGAGGCTGGGCGAGATGGGGCTCTGGAAGATGGTTATCTTCCCGCAACTGCTGGAGAAATTACCATAACAAAGTGGCTAAATCAGAAATCGATATGTGCACCTTCGCTGAAGTGAAAGAACGACTGGGTGAATTTTTCGCGATTTTCCCGAGTGGAGCACACGCCCAGCTCTTCAACCGCTCAAGGAGTCGTTGGGTTGACTCCTCCTCAGGTTTCTGCCGATGGCAACAGATGCTCTCCAGTTCGAGTTCGCGATGTAACGTAATGCTCGTTAAATCGCTGCACGTGTTCCGCAGTTAGGTTGCTTTTTTTTTTTGGAGGGGCCTAGGCCCCCCCTTGACAATTCTTCTTCTCGGAAAAGTTGGGGAAACTTTGGTGCCAGTTTAGGTGATTTGATCCACTCAATTGATTGGGCAAATATTTTGGGTATTGAGTGGAAAAGATACTACAATTATTGTGTATTGCCTTGATTTGATTTTTCACAATTGAGTCAATTCATAAATTCGTTGGTGAATAAACATCGTTGAAAGATGTTCCACAAAAATGTTGTCCTAGTTATTTAGAAAAATTTATTTAGTGAAAATATAATTCAATTTTAAGTAAGGAGCTATCTTCTCTAATATCTTTCCGTCAATGTTCAAGCTGATGGAATAAGAAATTTAACTGCAGACGTAGTTAACTAGTTCTATGAGTAACTTGCCCTAAATTGCTCTTTTTCTGTTTATTTAATCCAATTAAATTACAGTTCTTGGCCCATTGAAATATGTAAAGCAAAAACATAATTTAATCTTAAGTAAAGAGCTTTAATTCTTCCTTCACTAATATAATTCCCTCCATATTCAAGCTGATGAACTAAGAAATGCAACTAACCAATTTATCGTGTTCTATGAATAACTTGCCTTGATTGCACTTTGAATCGGAGTATCAATGGAACTTTCATTTGCTATTTATGGATCATTAATCCTTCCCACATTGCCCATACGCAGCGATGTCAGGCAATGAACTCGGGCAAGGACAGTTGATGAAGGACAGGACCGGGCCTGTTGCATTAGATCATCGAGAGCAAATCCCTTTTACAAATAACAACAGAATAATCAAGAACAGGAGCTGATGCAGGAGCAGGAGCAGGAGGAGAGTGAAGGATGGCAAAGGAGTGGGCGTTGGAGGTTGCTGTCCCTTTGCAAGGTCAGATGCGAACTGTGGCAGAGCGTGTGCATTTCCCAGAACGTGCAGTTCCTGGGGCCACAGATCTCGGACTTTCCGACGCTTGAAATTAATTTTCCATCTTGTTGTGTCAACTGGTTTCTAATTTCAATGCTAGTTCTAATTGCAGTGCCCTCTGGGTGCGATGTGCGGTATGGGTGCTGTTTGTCCTGCATCCTGGAAAAGGTCTTTGACCTGACTGTGGAGTCAATAGCTTGTTATTAATGCCAAGCAGACGCAGACGCAAACGCGGAATGCAAATCATTTTCCGCTTGAATAATTCAATTAAGCTTTGCATACCCTCCGGCTAAATAGAAAAACTCAAAGAAAAACAGCGGAATTTCCACTCGATCCGAAACTCAGGAGAGGAAAACCCAACAGGTGTGCTTCAATTGCGAGGCTGTGGGAATCAGCTGAGACTGTTTGCAGTGGTTAAGTGTGCCATGAGAGCACCTGCCACAAAATGCATCCACTTAGTGTCACTCGTCGAATGGCTGTCGAATGAATATTCAATGGCTCTGGGTACGCAAATGTAGGAAGCAGAAGCTGCCCACCTTTGTCTGCGAATGTTCGAAGGCTGATGCCAAATTATCGCTTGACTAGCTAACGGTGAAGTTACTTCTGTAATTATGATATGGCCCATGATCGCGAAACATAATTTATTCCCCACCCGAATTGAGACGAATCCAATTTGTCGTGGCTATGCAATTGCCAAGGTCGAGTAGGCACCAACAATGGCTTATTGTTTAGGGGCGTCATGAATTATATATTATATTTAACAAGCCCACCCTTCAGCACTGCATTTCCACTCTGACTGGCAAAATTTATGAATTGCTATTTTAAATTGATTTCCATGACGCCGACGGGCAAATATAGATACAAGACTTTTCAATTTCAGCATGAATTACGGGTGGTTTGCTTTTTTTGGCAGTCAGGATCAGCTGGTAATTAAGTGGCTCAATTCACTTTCGGTCAGCTCTTGATGTGCTCCAATTTTTCACTTGCGAAACTGGGCAAAAAGCATTTAGCCGAGACATTTGGCCAGGCATTAAAAAATAGATATTTCAACGCACTTTTCACTCTGCAACTCCCCTCCCAGAGGGGACGGGACTCTTGATCATTTTTCTGGCCAACCTGTTGACGGCCGCACGCGTTTGTCGCTTAAGTCTTTCGTCTGAGTCCGCGATGATAATTGCCAGGGGGTGGGGGAGGGGGGAGGGTAGGCCGGAGCAAGGCGTTGCAATAAAACAATTTTTCAAATTTTGTATTTTTTTGTATTTGCCAGTTTCGAAAACACTTGACGGGATACGATATGAATCGAGCGAATTGCTCAAGAAAAATTAATTTGAAGTGCAATTAAATGCGGAATGGGAATTGAAATTGAATTCGCGGGGTAAGGTGGCGATGTGAATTAATGGTGTGGTGATGGAAAAACAAACAGGCCGATCTGGGTGTGAAATATTTACTAAGTTAATTCTAGATATTTGACTTTGTTATTCGGTTTAGATAAGCTGTAACATAACTTATTCTCGAACTTCTTATGTTGCACATAAGTTTCTCTTTAAGAAGTATTTGTTTGAAATCAGGCAAATTATAACTAACCTAATCGTTCCTTTATTTGCAAGGTACTTATTAGTGACTTTGGTAAAAGTTGAATTTCTTTAAATGTTCATATTTAACCCCTTTAATTGGTATGTTATACATGTTCCATATAGGGGGTTAAATACAAAAAAAATAGAAATAAACAATAATGTTTTAAAAAAGCGCTTATAAAAAAAATACAATATTTTTTATCAATGGTGGATTTTAATGTTCTAAGTTATAGTTTCTTTTCTTCCCAACCTATTCAACTTTTTTTGGTTAACAATTAAGCCCATAAAAACGTAGATAAATACGAATTTCCTGTAGAGTTATATTTTCGTTTATTTACAGAAAGTGTCGAAGCAACAAGTGCATTTGATTGCACTGAAACAACAAAATCAACGAAACTTGATCTTTCCTCAATCTCTTGCTTTCGCTCTCGCCGCCTCCCGGGGATTATCCTTAAAACTTTAGGTGTCTCTGTCTCTATTTTTGGGTAACTGAGGGTACTGATGGATAGTTTTGAAGTTTGTACACAATTCGAAGGTTGTCTCGATGCAAATTCAACACTTTGACGGCAGCAAAATGCGAATTATCCGCTTGGATATGGGGTCGTCAATGGAGCTGGTGATGGTGCATGGTGTTCAGCAGATCGGATCCTTAGTGCAGGTATCCGCCGTGTCCACCGTATCCGGCGTATCCCAGACCGTAGCTACCGTAACCGCCATAGCCGCCGTAGGATCCGTGGTAGGTGGAGGTGGAGTGCAGAGCAGGGGCGGCATGAATGAGAGGAGCGGCATGGACCAGAGGGGCAGCGTGGACGAGGGGAGCGGCATGCACCACGGGGTAGGCCTTGGTGGCCACCTTGTAAGTGTTGGCATAGGAGGTGGCCACCGGGTGGGCAGCCAGGATCGGGGAGGCGTAGCTCTTGATGATCGGGGCGTGCGAGATCACGGCCGGAGCGGCGTAGGCGGGAGCCAGGGCAGCTCCGTAGCCCAGACCATAGCCATGGCTGTAGGGGGAAATCACTCCGGCATTGGCCACGGCGCACAGGGCAGAGATGAGGGCAATCTGCGTGGAGAATTGTTTATTGTTATATATTATCCTGGCGGTATCCTTTAATCCCTTCCAGCTTACCAGTTTGAACATTTTGCTGGCTGGCTTTTGGGTTGCTTCGACTTCTTGACGGGAAAGCTGAATGTGTTATGTTTGGACGTCTCGGGTTGCCGTGTTATTTATACCCGCAACATGAGAAATATTCTGGGCCCGAGAGCGAGCACACGCCCCTGTCAGCGATCGAAAAGCCGAAGCTTTGTGAATTCACCGCCGACTGTTAGATCGCGAAAGAGATCATTCGAGTCGCTCCGATCGGTCACGCAGTGGTTTTGGCTCAGACCCACCAGGTCTCAATCGGAGTCGGAGTCGGAGACGGAGTCGGAGTCCCAGCTTTTCATGGAAAACCTCTTGGGCATTTAATTCAATTTGTATTTTTTGCTTGCCAGCTATTGTTGACTTCCATGGTGCGGCAGTTTTTCTAACGGAAATTTTTAGATTTCCATTCATTTCGATGTGGAAATAAGCAATTGTTTACTAACAGTTTTCAGCTGAGAAAACTGTTAGTTAATTCTTGTAGTATTAATACCAGTTTTTACAAAAGATATTTTAAAATTAATTAAACTTCAAAGTAGTTTAAGTCATTACCCAGATATTTGCTAGAGTGAAGCCAATAAACATACAATGGAAAATCAGTTAGAAAATCATACTCGTATATATTTGTTCCTGAATTAATCTTAATTTATTTATTTTTTTATAAATATAAAGCCAATATGTAAGGTTTTTATTTTCTTTTAAATTTTATATATTGTTGTTGGCCTTACACCTTTTTATTTAAGTACAACCCAGTTTTACTATTTAAATTCGTCTTTAATTCCTCTTGGAATGATTCTAATTCCATTACCTATATCTCTATCTTCTGATGTTTGATCTACAAATCCTTTCTAAATGCAAACACGCACTTGATTATCAATCAGCTTGACCAGCTTGACTGACTGACTGACAGCTCATTACAGATACGGAGATCCGTAGGTGTGGAAAATGCTGTTGCACATGCAAATGATCAATCGGAGCTGCCTCTCCACGCACTAAATAAACCCAAGCGGTCCATGAAAAATTGCTCACTTTAATAACTGACAAACACAAAGTGGAGATTGGTGGCTGTTTTGGTTTTGTGGCCACTGAGCAGGGGCTGACCAGCTGCTGGTTTCCCCGCGTTTTGCATGCATTAATTTTCCACTGATTTGTTATCGTGCACATGGCGTATGCGTAACTTGGGTGGAGAAGGAGCAAAATCAATTGGTAGCCGAGCTAAATCATATTTGCCGCATTTCGAATGGCCTGCCAGATTTCCTAATAGCCATGCTTAATTCCTGGGCCTTTGGTCGTGCAAATCATATCTCAGAGATCTGCCCGAACACGAGGCGTGAATAGAATTGCAAAATGTATGTGTTGCGCGGGCCTTGAATCAATGTTTGGAATCGGACTTTTCTATCAAAGTCTCGGATCACCACCACTTCCAAGTTCTCCCAGGGCAGACAAAGCCCGGCTTACCGTTTAAAGTTTATGACCCATAAATCAATAAACAATTACGATGGCGACAATTCTTTGGCTTTGACCCTGGGCATCGTCGCTGATTGGTATATCTGCATATCAACGGGGCTTAGAGCAGGCCAAATCTCAAACTAGCCAAATCTGGGTTTCGGACCCTTCACCAAGCCAACACCTCGTGACTCTTTTCGGCCAGAGGCGTTATGCAAATCGCCACCAAATTGTCGCATAAATCTAAATCGAGCTCGCCTTGATTGACACCAAACAGGATGCCAAATTGCGTGGCTATCGATCGATCCACATCCATGGAAACTGCCACCCACTCTGCGGCTGAATTGTGCGGTTTATTGAGTGCGGGCACCAAAGGCAGTCGACGGTGGTCAAGTCTCTGGTGGCCTGTAATTGCATTTTAATGGCCTCCCAATCGCATTGGGCAATATCCATCTACAATCCATGCATTGGATTCGACTCGAACTCGGATTCGGATTCGCATTCGCATTTCCCAAGCGACGCCCAAAATACCTTGATTGCCAACAAATCATTCAACAGTCGAAATTAAAAGCCGTCAAATTTCCAGGTACGACCAACTCAACTCAATATTTTTCCTTTCGTGATTTATGTGATCTTTCTGGGGGAGTTTTTGCCCGAATTCTGGTTAAGGAAATTTCACAAGGGGAGCTCCAGATCTGCAATTGGCAGCGAGAGTTGTTTGGCCCGGCGGCTTACTTGCATTTCATTAGTCTTGGCTGGTGACCGCAAAAAGTTATTATTTAATATGTTATAGTTTTACATAATTGTCGGTTGGGTGGTGGCCAATTTGCATAGCGAGCTCCCATCTGCGGATTGCTGGCTGCGACTCGAGTGTGGCCAATTAAGTATTAAGTATACCACATGTTGGACGCTACTCGGTCAAGGTCGTGCTTACCCCAGCCTTTGTCACAATGTCGTGCACATTACATTGTACCATGTCAGCGAATATCGCGAATACACCGACAATTACTCGTTTTATAATGATTAATAATATTACAAACAACAGTATAAGCCAGCGACAACTGCCAAGTGCGAAACTGTAACAATGGCCAGCAAAAAAGTCAAGTTTATGAAGAGTTTATTAGGGTTAGATACCCTTGAATTTGCACAAGAATTTGATTTATTTTATTACTTGGAGAGAAAAGGGAATTTTTTTTTAGAAATAAGAGCAATAGATGTTACTTTTGACTAATTCAAATTATTTAAGTATCCCTTAAAATAGCAGAAATAATCCCCGCTCTAATTATAATTACCAAACTCATTTCAAGTTCTCAAGCTTACATATGAAATCCCCCTTACTAGTATTTCGTTAATTTGAATGGTATTTCAGTTTACCATTTGTGAACTTCGTTTTTAATAACTCTCAAATATCATGCCGTGACTAACTTCCTAGGGTAGCAATCATCCAACGATTTGTTTTTCCCAGCTGGCAAATAAAGCAAATGTCGGGCAGACACCGCTGAGAAAAGCTCTAGAAAAACACTCGCAGAGCAGAGCGCAGAGCAGAGCGCAGAGTTTTCATTAATGGAATTAAAGTGAGCTAAGGTGGATTACCCCTTTGAAATCTCCAGATCTCCTCCCCAGCTACTGCACTTAGCCAGAGCAGTTTTACCTTCAGTTTTTCTCGAGGTTGGGCCAACAATTATCATTTGCAAAGTTCGTTTCATTTCGCTTTGAAGTTCTTTTTTGTGCGGGGACATTGCGCAAATGGTTCATGGCACGTAGAGCATTTGGTTTTTATTTTTCTGTGTATTTTGGCTGGTATATCTAAACTATTTTGGTCACAGATCATTTGACAGCTTCACTGACTGCTCGCCTCTCATGTTGTCAATGCAAATACACCAAAATCTGCTTCATAATTAAGTAGTTAAATCGGAGCCCCAATGTGTCTCCAATTTGAGTTGCAACAATAAAAAGCAACAAAAAAAGACAACTCACGCCTCTTTTGGCGCTCGTAAATTAACTTTGTATGTGTCGCCAAATCGAATGCAAATTGGTTGACTACCAGCTGCGGAGATTTATGCAAGGGGTTGTCCAAAATTATTTGTTCTCGATTAGTGCTTTTTAATTGAATTTGCGTCTGCTGTGGGTGCCCATGCCCCCTCATTCCCTTCCCCTTTTGTTTGGATTGTTTCGTACTCGTTTTAGAATTCCCGTAGATTAGAATGCATCTAATTTGACTTTCACTTTTTGCCACTACTGGGTACCGATTGTTCTCCGATCTGAGATTGTTCTAGAGCAATTTGGTGACTTGTGTGGTTACTCACCCTGAACTTGAGTTGAAATCAAATTACTGGGCGAGATCCAAGCATGATTGCACACACCTGTATTGGGATATAGTATTTAGATATAACTATTTATGCCAGAGGTGAGACAAGATCCGATCGGGATAAGCCAGGCGTTATGATTAAGGTTCGAAATTACTGAGGGTGAAAATCTAGAGATGGGAGGTATCTAACACAATTAATTCTTAATTTAAAAAAAAAAGTAAATATGTTAAAAGGAAAAGCAATTCATTACTTTTGAATATATTTGCCCGAAAACATTGGGAATTATTTTCGTAAATTTTGGCTTTATTTTATAATTATTTATAAAATATTTTGTGTTATTATTCTAGCCCGAATCCCAAATAAAATTCCATCCCTAGGTCGCGCTCTGTGAACTGCTGGCCATGATCAAGTTCGCTCTGCTTTGGATTTCTCACAAAACAAAAGCAGAAATAAGGCGAGAACACCGATAACTATAAAAAGTCAATTATACTTAATGATAGCCGCAGCTAAACATTAAATTCATGTACGTAAATTACATAGCAAAAATACAAAAAAAAAAAAACAAAACGAAATATCTACAAGACAAGATAGCTAAACCAAAACGGATTCGATTTGAGAACAACAACTCCGACTTCGAATTCTGTGTGTAATCGAGGAAGTAGTCGGGGGTCTGTTGTTTGGCAAGCTGCCTGCAACCGGCAAAAAATTGCTTGTGCGTCGGGTTTTGTATAATTCAGTCATTAAAATTAATAAGACAATGCAGATCTCACGCCCCACAAAAAACGGTGAGCAAGAACTGGCCTGGCCAAACGAGGCAGTCCCCAAACGTTTTGGCCTGGAGGCGGATGTGACTATTACAGAGCTAATTACATGGCGTATGAGCGATTTTCAATGCTGTCTTGACCGGGCCAAAATCAAGTCGCACCGATAACGTGCAGATAAGGCCAGCTTAAAGTGTTGCCACTTGGCACCGAAAATACAAAAACAAAGCTGACAGACTTGGCTTTGGTTACTGCCTCTAATTAAGTTGCATGTTGCATGCTGACAATCTCACAGATACTCGTACAACTCGAAGTTTGAATCCAAGTCAGTCCCAGTGGGCACCGTCAACTTCTATTAACCGGACTATTAAAAACTCTTGTCCATTTGTCAATATCTCAACGAGCTAGAGATTGCTGTACTTTATTCGAATTGTATCTTTTGATACTGGATTTAAGTTCTTCGCGGACACATTCATTTCCTTATAGATTAAAGCCAGCTTAAGTCATTATTATAGGCACTAAATCAATTGATTAAAATAGTTGCTGGTTTTTTGGTCAGGCCCAATTGTGTGCATGAAATTCCCCAGTGGTTTTTGGTCAGGCAGCCAATTCATATCAGCGGTTAATTAAGAGGTTACGTAGCCGCCCCGTGGTCTGCCAGGGGTTAAGTTGAAAGCAAAAGCTTAAAATTTATGGGGATTTTTCAAACCTCAGCTCAAAAGTATGCCTGAATTTTAAAGAGCTGAAAAAAGCTTTTGAGAATTTAAAATCAAGAATTGGTTGAAAGCCAAACTTAATGCATTGCTTACTTATTTATTTGCTTAGGTATTTATTTCTAGTTTTGTTTGCTTTATTTTTTTTCTGAAAGGTAGAAATATTACACCCGGCGGTAAATGGCAGTCAAAGACTGCCGCTAACTAGTCAAGTGATTTACACTCCCAGGTGGAGGAGCATTTGCTGCGCTTTGCCCGAAGCAATCCGAATCCAAAGTGGAGCAAAGCCGTCAACAATGGAACACCGACAATAAGACCAACTTGGCCAATGATTAAATCGTTTCGGGGCCTGTCAGCGTCTTGTTGAATATTTCCCGCTTCTGAACACGCTCATTGTGGGTTTCTTTGGCTTTATTTTTTTTTTCTTTGCGTTTTTCTTCTTAATTAAATTAGAGCCAAGGTCGCCTCAAATGGGCTGGGAATCTTGGCGCGTCGAGTTAATTAAAATCAAAGCCAAGAAACTGAGGCAAATACGCCACATATGGTGGTTGGTTGGCTTGCGATTTTTGGCTAGCGTTGGCGGCACCCGAAAATAGTCGGGAAAACTCAGTCAAGTGGCTGCGGAGGTGGTGGAGGAGGGGAAAAGGAAAAGGCTGAAAGAGTTTTGCCTGTTAGTTATGCTAATGCCTGTCCCACATCTGTGGCACTCGAGTAGAAGAAATGAACAGGAACCCGAGGTGGCTTGCTGGATTGGTGGGTGGCTGGCCGGCTGACTGGTTTGCTAACTTGGCTTTCAGCCTCGCCTTGGTCCAAACTGCGCGCTCAGTTACGCCCAAATGGGTCACTAATGAGCCATCTGGGCCTGGGAATCAACTTCGCAGAGGAAAACATGAAAAACGCGAAAAAGTTAGATGATGGCTCGATTGTTTGTGCCAATTCTAACGTAAAGCAGCTAATTCCCTTACCTAGCAGAGTGTATAAAACGCGGGTGACTTCTTCAACTACCAAACACAATCTCAAAGTTCACCCAGCGAAGATGTTCAAAGTTGTGAGTTCCCCCAAAGCAAATGTGTATCGTGTGGAATATCTATAGCCAGTCTTTTCCTCCTCCAGCTGCTTGTTTTGTTCGGATTTTTGGCTGCCCTGATCCAGGCTCGTCCCAGCTATTTGCCCAGCTACGAGGCAGTGGAATATGCCCCCAGTCTAGTGGGATATGAGCACGTGGCCCTGCCCGCCGCCGTTTCCCACCAGAGCTCGACGGTGGTGCACGAGAAGAGGCCCTACTGGCGCCCCATTGTGGATCACACTCCGATCCTGAAGGCTGCCTATGCGCCAGCCACCTCAATCTCCTATGCTCCGCTGGGATATGGTGCAGCTGGTGAAGGATGGTACGAGCCAGGAGTCTGGGGTGGAGCCAGTTACTCTGGATTTGGTGGAGCCAGCTACCCTGGAATTTACGTAAAGTAAAGAATCCCCGGAAACTTTTCGCACCAATAAATCTCACTCTGCATTTATGACCAAAACACCTTCCATTAATATTAAAAGCTGATTCTCCATTAAGTTGGAATAAAGGTTCACCAAATATTAAATAACTGCGTTAAAAATGGGAAGGGTTATTGAATTTCATTTTACTTTAAAGCACCTGTAAAATAAAAATATATTCATAAAATCATAGATTTTAACGCACCTTCTGTGATGTCCAATTTAGATATTATAACTTATTACAATAATACCACAGAACGACAACTCAGAATATAGAATCAAAACTCATTGAACTTTCCCGAATCCGACGACGAATATGGCAGGATATTTTTTGGTTTAAATTAAAAAAAACATATTATGCTTTAAAAATTTTGAGGGCGGATTCGAACATCAAATAACTTCGGTAAAGTACCAATCTTCAGGCTCTGAATTTTCAACTGTGTAATTAAAAATCAGTAATATTAAACTTATTTCGTGGACCACGTTTTTAACGAAATTAAATTCAAACATGTGGGCAAATGTGACTGAAAAATGCATTCAGTGAAATGAAAATTCCTAAGTTAATAAATAAACAATTAAATTTTGAAATTTTAAAGCAATTAAACATAGTTGATAAATAGTGAAAAAAAATTAAAGCAAAAATAAATTCTAAAGCGCTCCATTGTCAAAACTGCGCAAATTATTTAAAACATTAATAATTTACGGTTTTAAAAGATTTGTTATTCTCCAAAAAATAAATAATTTATGTATTATAAGCTTTCATTTTTTAAACATTAACTTTTGAATGTCTTCATAGCTAACTGTGGTAACAAAGTTGACTTCATTAAATGGTGTTTAAGTAACCATTTAGTCAAAACACCTTTAGACAACAACCCCTTCGCTTCCAAACACAGTTGAGTTTAACATTCACATTTTGTTTTATTAGTTTCTGTTTTTTTTATGTTTGTTTTTTCTCTCACAAGTCAACAAGGCACAGATCAAAATCTTTCGTTCTCACTTTTGGGTGTATTTTTTTTTCGTTTACCAGGCACGGGCGGCGTAGGCGAGGGGGGCGTGGTGCAGCAGGGGGGCGGGGGCGGCGGCGTAGGTCAAACCCGCCGAGTAGGTCAGAGGGGAGGAGTAGGCCACAGGAGCAGAGTAGGTCAGGGGAGAGGAGTAGGTCAGGGGGGAGGAGTAAGCCACAGGGGCGGAGTAGGCCACAGGAGCGGAGTAGGCAACGGGAGCCACGCTCTTGACAATGGGAGCAGCAGCCACCACGGGAGCGGAGTGCACGGCAGTGGTCCTCACCACGGGGGCGACCACATCCTCGACGACCGGAGTGCTGTGCACCTGGGTCACGCTCTGGTGGGAGTAGGCGGTGGGCACACTCTTCACAACAGCACCCACTTTGGCGAAGGCGGGCTCCTGCACGATGGTGGTGGCAGGGGCACTGTAGACCAGAGGAGCAGCAGCCAGGTGTCCTGGTTTAGCGGCAGCAACGGCCAGCAGGGCAGCGAGAACGAACTGGAGGAGGGCAAAGGATAAGGGTTAGTAATCCAATTCAGCTAGGGATTCAATCGCACCCAATCCTTACCAGTTTGAACATTTTGAATGGGGTGTTGGGCTTCTTCGACTTCGACGGGAGACGGACTTCGAATGTGTTCAGTTGAGGGACTGTCAACGTCTTTTATACTTGAACTTCACTTTCGTAGCTCCCACATCCATCAGATACACACGCACACTCACGCACCCGCACTCGCACTCGCGTCCATTGAGGCGGATACAATGAGGCACAATAAGTCGAACGTGCCTGAACGGATTCTTGTCGCTGTCTCCGGCTCTTGGCCATAAACCAGATTATTATTCGCGGCCAATTTCGAGTCTCCTACCTTCGAGTCATTATTTCACTTATTTTCGGCCTCGCACTTGTTGCCATACCCACAGCCACACTCTTGGTTTCATTTCACAACTCATTAGTCGCCACGTACTCCAGTTCGGTTTTGGGTTTCATGGATCCATGGGTGGGGGAGCAGCAAGAAGCAAGGGTCCCCAGCTTAGTTCTAATTGCCAGCCAGTCCAGAACTACTTCCGACTAGAGTCAAGGTTGGAGGCTGGTGACGGAACCACACTTTCATTCCCAGAACCCAAAAACTTTTACTTGCTTCTAACAAGTTCTTAAAGTACTTCAACAAAGTTTCCTAAATGAGACATATATAATTTAAAAATGTTTCAATGCTTCTACATTTTGTAATCCAAAAAATAACAATAATTAATTTGCAAGCCCCCTTTTATAAATCCTGACAAAATAAATATTTGTTTATAGAAACATGAAAGGAAGTCTAGTTTCGGTGCCCGATGATTGAAATACACTCTCAAGTACTTTCAAGCCCCTCGATTGTTTGTATTTATTTACCAGATTTGTTTTTCTTAAGAACTAATCAATTATCTTTGAAAACCAATAAGTTACAAAATTTCTTGGAAAAATTATAATACTCTCGGTAAAGGGTAAAACAAATTAATGGCAAATACTATAGCAAACCAATTCCCTTTTAAAATTCCCCGATAATAATACAACTTCATAAATAATATTGATAAAATATAAAATATTTTTATTGGATTCTTCTGGGTAACCTTCTTAAATATATATATCACATCAGGAGATTTATAAAAGAAAGAATACAGTTAATAAGTAAGCATGCATAGCAATAACATAGAAAATAAATAATATAATAAATCATCTACTAGTTTTAATAATTGTTTACTTTATTTTCTTCTGTGAAGCTGACAATTAAAGCTTCTGGTTAAAATTGTGAGGAAAATCGATGAACAGCTTTGATAACAAGAAACCTTTGTTATTGAATTAGGTTTCGATTCTAGAAAATTACGTTGCACATGTGCATTAGGAAAAACTTGCCGTGGTAAATATTTTCTATAAAACAGCTAAACCCAGTGCGACGGTAATTATTATTTCTGAGCCTCTCAAGCTGATAGCAAAAATGGACTTAACTTGGAAAGTGGTAAGCACAAATTGAATATCATAATGTATTATATTAATAATTTTACCTAATTATTTTCCAGATAATGTGCTTAATTTTTTTGAGCATTCCTTTCTCCAAAGGCTTTGTAGTCGATCGTCATGGGATGGTAAAACGGGATCTAAACTCAACATTGACGAATTTTGGATTGTCTAGACTTGTGAGCACTATTTTGACGCCAATAGCCAATCTAGCTGACAAGGTTGATTTGGATATACCATACCTTTCAAGCTTTAGCTCAAAGCAAGTAAACATAGCACATTTATAAGGCATTAAATTGTTGAGATAAACGAAAACTACAAGTGACAAACTTATTGTTTTTTGTTTAAGCCCCAACTGACGGGCTTAATCCATTAGATAGATTAACTTTTGACAGCTGATGGGTGGCTCGATAAAAACAGGAGTGATCCAATTCAGAGTTCACTGGCCGAGAATGCCAGGAGCTATGGCCAAAAGCTGCGGGATGTCCATGTTGTCACCAACTAATTCTCACATGTGCCCGGCATATGTCCGATGTTTACTTTCCACAAGGTGCAGGTGGAAGTGCAAGGCAGCAGGAAGCCTGTACGTGCCACAGGGCAATGAACCCGGACCCTGTCGTAATAGAAAGCTAGGTAAGACCTTGCAGGAACTTATTCCTGGAACATGAAATTCAAATCACGCAGCAAAGTGTGGGGCGGGGAACGTCGCCAAAAATTCATAAATTCCTCGATGGTGAGGTTGGAAATTGTAGCTCATATAAAACAGTTTTGTGGTTTTCGCAGGAAGATTGCAAAATTCGAAAAAAGTTAACGTGAAATGTAAAATTTCCTGCACCAAGTACATGACTCGCACGGTTGGTTTCCTAATTTAAATTAAAATTCAGCAATTTTCTTTTTCCAGCGAAGTAATGCATCGTTGGCAATGTGGTTTTTCACTGGAAAACTGCGACTTTTCATAAGGGATTCCGATTCGGATTTTGTATGGATTTTGTTGGAATTTCCATTTAATTATATCACATAACATACTTGCGTGACTTTGAATTACAAGAATTTATCTCTTGAAAGCCTCTCGGCTAAACAAATTTAAATATATTTCCTTAAAAAATTCGAATTTTAAGTAAAGATGTACATAGTTCGAACACTAAAAATTAAAATTTTAAAATTTAAAAAAGAGAAAGAAAAATGGAGATGGTTTTTTTCAGAGCAAAACATGTATTTATTTTAAATTCGTATCACAAAACCGTCCAGCTACGTATCCTGGTCATCTGGCAGTTGGAGGTATAGTGGGTTTGGAGAACCCAACGCTTTACCACACACCAGTGGCGGTGTAGGTCAGCGGGGAGGAGGCAGCCACATGAGCGTAGGAGCTGGTCAGGACGGGAGCGGCGGCGGCATAGCTGGTGTGGACCACAGGAGCAGCTGCAGCATAGCTGGTGTGGACAACTGGAGCTGGGGCAGCATAGCTGGTGTGGACAACTGGAGCAGCGGCGGCATAGCTGGTGTGGACAACTGGGGCAGCAGCGGCATAGCTGACCACCGGGGTGGACTTCACAACGGGAGCCACCACATCCTCCACATAGTGCGCCGAGCTGTGCACCACCGACTGGCTCTGGTGGCTCACCGAGGTGGGCACGCTCTTGACGACGGCTCCCACTTTGGCCAGCACCGGCTCCTGGACGATGGTCGTGGCTGGGGCGGCATAGACCAAAGGCGAGGACTCCAGCAGGTGACCGGGACGGGCAGCGGCTACGGCGAGGAGAGCAGACAATACCACCAACTTGAACATTTTGGAAATTAGTTTGGTCTGTATTGACTGATTGAATTGAGAAGTGTTCGGATTGAGTTTCTTGCGAGAACTGTTGCTGATTGCCGGGCTCTGGTAATCTTTTATACCAGCCAAACCTGGCTTTGACCTTCCATCGCTGGACAAAGCCGAATTGAAACCCATATCAGATTCTGGCCGGCGATCAATAAGCAATTAGCGTCGGTGGACGGCTCAGGTGAGGCGGAGCCCATTGAAACCACAGCCATTAGAGACTTGACTTGACTTCCATCGGAGGTTGGTGGAACTCCTCCGCAATTGCATTACTTGCACTTTGGGACCGTGAGTCAGGGTCAGCTACGTGCAGTGCGTGAGCTTTAGGGTCTGGGATTTGAAACTCTAAGTTTCGACTTTTCAGTTTCGAGTCTCCGAAAGTGACCAATTGCGAGTCTCATGCTTTATTGTCCCACTCCGAGGGCAGAGATTTATTCAACTCACTCCATTTCGTCGCTGCTCGGCTCGTAAATGTTTTAATTAGACTTTTCGACTCTGCAGCTGCGATGGCCAAAAGTGGTAGCCATATATAAGGCACTCATTTCGGTTAACCCATTATCAGTCAACTCTTGTTCGCTTCAGCAGCACAACACAGACCAACAAACAAAAATCCTTTAACATGTTCAAATTGGTAAGTCGACATCCAGAAACAAAGTGGTTAGAAGTGATATTAAAATTTAAAAAAAAGATCACATCGTAATATTATTTGGCAAAATTAAAGTACCTTGTTTAAAAACTTTTAGTAAATCAAAATCGAAATTATAATCAATTAATCAACAAATAATTAAAACAGTTTTATATTTGAAATAGTATTTCCAATAGTATTTCGTAAATTCTAAATTAAAATGTAGCTTAAACTTAAAGTAAACAAATCAATAATTAATTCCCGAACTTTTCCAGGTGGTGTTGTCTGCTCTCTTCGCCGTAGCTTTCGCTCGTCCCGGTCATCTGTATGAGTCTCCAGTGGTCTATGCCGCTCCAGCCACAACGACCATCGTCCAGGAGCCGGTGCTGGCCAAGGTGGGAGCCGTCGTCAAGAGCGTGCCCACCTCGGTGAGCCACCAGAGCCAGTCGGTGGTGCACAGCTCGGCGCACTATGTGGAGGATGTGGTGGCCCCCGTTGTGAAGTCCACCCCGGTGGTCAGCTATGCCGCTGCTGCCCCAGTTGTCCACACCAGCTATGCTGCTGCTCCGGTCTATACCAGCTATGCTGCAGCTGCTCCTGTGGTCCACACCAGCTATGCCGCCGCTGCCCCGGTGGTGCACACCTCCTATGCTGCCTCTCCCGTCGTCAACAACTCCGCTTGGTAATAAGGATAACTGGAGACTCTGACGAGCGAACTGGATGGCTACGAAAAAGCGATTCCAATTGTATATAAACGAGTTTAATTGCGAGTAAAATGTGATTGTCTAAACATAACTTTGAATTGCCTTTTTTGATTGGGAATCTGTGGGTTTAGCACCGAGGATCATTTAAGCAAACCATACCAAGCGTATTAAAATGGTTATTTAAATAAATGGTCGATCACTAGGTACAGCATACAATATATACCTTGTGAATAATTATAAAAGTTATGTTGAAAAAATTGGCCAAGCACGATAAAACAGTCATTATTTGACTACAATCAATGAATTATAGATTGGCTGTTCTGTTTACTAATGCTGAAATTTGGATTTCGGTCTTTTGAACAGTATTTATTTATTGTACAAAATAAATATATTTCCTGACTATGTTTTTTAACCCCAACTATAAAACTATCTTTAATAGATTTAATTGAAATATGGTACAGTGTACTGTTCTACAATTATTGATTTAATTTTTCAAAATATAATTAGATATTTAATTATATTTGGGAATTTCTCGAAATAAATGCAAAATAAATATCTCTAATGTTAACTTCTAGAAATAAAAATCGCTTTCTTTTAATGTTAAGAACATAATTTTCTAAGGAATTCAAATTTTGACGCTAACCTTAAATTTCAAAGAATTAAATAAAACTTTTTCATTATATATTCCTTTTTCCCGGTAGTTCACCAAAATTATTCTGTTTCCCTGGTTCCAGAAAACCGATACCAGAATTATTTTGAGCATGAAACATGGATTTATTTACATCAGTCGAAATGTGATAGAAGAAAAACAAAACAGCGGGGGAAACGAAGAGATAAGCATTGGATCAGGGTTTAAAGGGAATGCAGTTGCCGGCCCACGCAATCCCGTCCAGCATCTCCTACCAGGACGAAGCCCAGCCGTGACCAGCCCACGAGGGCGACAGCAGGGTGGTGTGCAGAGCCGGTGCCGAGTACGTCTTGATGATGGGAGCGGCATAGGTCTTCAGAACCGGAGCCAGAATCGGCTGGATGATGTGCGCCGAGCTGTGCACCTGGCTGATGCTCTGGTGGGAAACGGCCGAGGGAATGGTTTTCACAATGTGTCCCACCTTGGCCAAGGCCGGTTCGTGGATGATGGCCGGGGAGGCGTAGCTGTGATACAGGGGTCCAGCCTCCAGGTAACCCGGACGGGCAGCCACCACGGCGAAAAGAGCGAAGAACACCACCTGGAAGGGGGATTAATAATGAAAAAATGGAAATTGAATTCCAAGAACATGTCGAACTTCTGGTGGACTCACCAACTTGTGCATTTTGCTAATCCTTGCGATCCTGGGCGCTAAGCTATTGGCTGAACTAATGAACTGTGGGTCTGTGTCTTGGACGCCTCGCCGAATTGTGTTGCCAACTCCCAATTTGCAGTGGCTTTTATACTGCCAAAATCCGAGCAGCTGGCTGGAGGAAAAGCCGAATCTTAAAATGCAGAAAACACAATAATAATAATTTTTTTTTTTTTGGTATGAGTTTTGTTTTTGTTTTCCTCCTTCAACGTCGTTAAGAAAATCCAACGCCAACGGCGACGCCACACGAAAAGCTGCCAAAGTTTGCATGTGCAGCAGCAGCAGCAGCTGATTCGCTTTGTCTTCGCTTGGAGTTTTAGCCAAAGCCCCCGCCACCGCCCCCTGGGAGACCAAGTGACCGACTGGCCACTGCCCACTGCCCACCAAAGACTTCGGACGCCATTAGGTCGCAAAAAAAAAAGAAAACCAGCAACGAAACCAGTAAAAGTAATGTAGTATCTTGGCTGTTGCGCTAGTCGCGACGCTGGGCATTTGGCCAGTTGGCGAGCAGCCGCCACTTGCATCACTTCACACCAAAAGTCGTCGCAAAAATGTAGTTCACTCTGGTCATTTTCGTTTTCCTCAAAGTTGACCGTGAAAATGTCTTGGAGCTGCAGCAGCACGCACAGCGGAAAATCCAGGGACACCAGCAAACCACCATGCAACTTGCCCAAAGTAGCCCAAGTTCAATGCAAACGCACTTGCGTGTAAATGTATCTGTATCTGTATCTCCGTATCTGTCATGGCCAAAGCATCTGGTTGTGGATCGGGGAGTGGGGCATTCACATCTCGGGTTGTTGCGTCGGCGTCTGCTGGAAAGAAGGCCAATTGAGGAGGACAGGGGCAGTGGTAATCGTCACCGGATTGAGAAAGGAATGTGCGCAAAGAGTCGCGTCGCCGGCAATTTGTCTGCCCATCACGTATCATCATCGGCGAACGCGAAACGAAATGAAAATGAATTTCTTCATATTTTTAGCAAGCTCAACAGTGTCTTCTGTTTATTTATTTTCGTTTATTTTTTTTAAGTAAAGATGGGAATTTCAGATAGAATAAAAGGCATACAATCCGAGTTTATTGTTCTAGGGAACCATTTAATCTTTGATGGTCAATCAGAAAGTTGTTGAGAAGGTTATTGTAAACATTATTTAAATTTAATTTGTGGAAGCTCATTTGACGATCAATAACAGTGTAGCATATTTGTATAAAAATAATCCAACACATAATCTATATTATTATATTAGAAACATATATTCAATCCATTCTATTGCAAGAGGTAGTACACAAATTTACAAAATTATTACGAATGTTTAATAATAATATTAAGGTACAGATCATCGTTCTGCAGATAGATCAAGTTGACTCCATAACCCAATCATACTATTTGAAGATTTATTTAAGGTTTGTAAGTTTCCTTAAGGTATTTAAAATTTCTCAACTGAGCCTGCCAAACTCCAATTGACCACCTTAATTCACGCTCCGTTCTGCCATATTTATTATTTGTTATTTCTCTGGGCAACTTCAACGCCACTCCTTTCCTTTCTCCACCCCTTTTTTCCATACACTTATCCGTATTTTTTCTGGTTATGCTAATCTCGGCCTGCAATTGTCTGGCATAACAATGGCCAACTAGACGTCGTTGAGCGATAAAGCACCAGAAACCACATCCCACATACGAGTAGAACCACTCGGGCCAGGCCTGGAGTTCCGCTTTGTGTAATAAGCAAACATCGATTGCGATTGCGCAGCCGCACAGATACACATGAACACAGATACAGGCACAAACACAACTGTACCTAAAAGAGTAGTACACCTAAGAAATTTTAATAAATATAAATATAAATAAAATATAGACCAAAAACTGATAGGAACTGATAAATGGTTAAATATATTTAATTTATCCTTTCAGTTCTTAGCTATTTAAAAAATTTAAAATGAAAACATATTTGAGAAATGAGAAGGGAGATTATTATTTCATAATTAAATTAATTATAAAATTCAAAATACCAATATAAAATTATAATTTCCTTTCATTTTCGTGAGCTTAAGTTATTATTTTACAATTTATATTTTTGTTGTACCATTTTTTTTCGGTGTATCGGTGTTCAATTCATATTGTATTGGCCTCCGTTATGGTGATTTGTCAGCAATTTTTAGCATGATTAATGAACGCTTCGATCTGGCGACATAGCTCTCCTTCCTCTTATTTTTGTGAAACCAACTGAGTGGCTTTGTTAGCCAAAATTCTTGAGTGACTTTTAATAGATTTCTATTTCTGGTAAATTCCTTTGGCAATATCCGGGCTGAGCTGTGTCCCAACATCTGTGGTATCGCTTTTATGGGATCTCTCGGATACCTGGTTGTGTTTCTCTGGGGGTAATGTACGCCTTATGGCCACCAGGCAAGTGACAGTTCTGCCTCCGTTTCTGTATCTTTTTTTTCTGGTCCACTGAGTGCATTGCATAACAATAACAGAGCAGCAGCCACATTAAGAAATTGCCTGGCAATTATCATGCAGGGAACAAGTTACTCGGGGGCAATACTTTGTCTCGATCAACGATCGAAACTCTTATCGAGCGCTTAGCACCAAACTCAATTTCGCTTTTAATTAGAGCCATAAGAGTTGATCTCGGTCTAAGCGGTTCAAGTAATGAGCCACCATTAAGCCGCGCTTAAAGATTGCAATTACACGTTGGGGTAGCAAACACTTGTTGACAGTCTTTGCCATTCTGGCTTCTAATTCAATTCATAATTACCTCCGACTTCTGTATTTCCGAGTTCTCTCATTTTTTCCCATTGCGTAATTATGATTTTTTTATAGCCAATGGCTTTGAAGGTCGGAGGAATGGGACAAACATTTGATCTGGTGTAATTAATTATAAACGATAAATGAGGAAGTAGTTTGTGGTAATCAATTGGAAATAAATGAGTGAAATTGAGTGGGAGAAAAATAGCACTGATCAGTTCAGAATATTCCTGATAAATTGTATACCTCAATGAGGAAATGCCGATTATTTTGAAAATTTATTTAAATAAATTGAATCCATTGAATTTAGCAATTAATTGTTGTAACCTTTCCCTGTTTTTTTGTGCTAATTTACTTTTCTGCAAACTAATTATGGTAAAAAAATTTAAATGCAAACAGAAACCATTTGTCTAAGGAGAAACACATAATTAAAGTAGTTGTTGAACAAAAACTAAACAAATAAAACTAAATTAAATTTGCACTCCCTCTCCCACCTCCTTCGAAAGTAATTCAAAACTTAATCCCATTAACTTGTCTCTAAAGTCCAAGCACAAAAGCATTCCGCTCGCAGCCTACACACAGTACTCTTGGCTCAAAATTAGTTGACCATTATGGTACATGAAATTGAATATTTTTCGAGATAGAAAAGCTGTTGGATTTGCGGTTGCCACACTCCGAAATCCCGTCCAAATTGAGTCGACCTGTCCCGTTGGCGCAGTTCACTCAGATGTCAGACTGGGCTGGGAGTTGGTCCAAAAGAAAAAACTCTGGCCAATATTTCGGCCAATTCTCTTGGCCGAAAACAGAGCATTACGCAAATGGCAAGCGGTGAGAAATATGCTGCAGCTGCAGCGGCAAGTAGATCGAGTAATGGTTGTAAAAAGGTGCCAGCATATAAAATTCGTTTGCTTGCCCCTCGAGTAATTGCATTCGACTAACTCGCTGCCTGCTGCCACTCTGGCGTATACTCAATATGCGCACAACAGGTGGCCAGTGGCCACTTGTAAGGTCAGATGTGTCCATCAATTGCATTCTCGGCCAAAATTGGAAGTGCTGCGTCCGCGGATGCCTGAGTTGGCTCGCAACATTTAATTGCACTAACATTGAAAATAACTCGAGATCCAAAGGCAAAGATTGGTGATTTCTTTTCAGGTGGTTCATTGTGCTCCCACTAACCCACTGAACTGAATCGAACTGAATTTTTTGGGTGGAGCAAGCCACATTGCAACATTCGCTGCGCTGCAACTCGTTTCAGATGCAGTGCTTCCTGGTGGCGATAACCCGAGCAATTGAATACCTTTCGGGGCCCCACATTTTCCGCCTATTTTTTTTTGGGAGTGCTGACCAGGGACCGAGGCGAATTGGTTGTGTAAATATTTACCCGGCTAAATGCAAATCATGATTAATTTGCTAGACTTACTAGCTCGTACTAGGCTGACATTTCGCGGTCCGTGTTCGCTGTCAAAATACCAAACGACATTCTAATGAGCCCGAGCTCGTGCTAGAGTCAAGTGTTCTAGTTTGCCATGAAACTCTGAATCTGCTGCCGTTCGTGAACTTTTCCACAGCCACATGACAGGGCACAAATGGAAGCCTTAAATATCACAATCGATGGCAGACAGCAGCGAAGCCCGGGAAATATTCTTGTGTATATATGTTTGTATCTTATACGATGATGTCTAGATCTCAATTCTCACACACTCTTGGAAAAAAGAACCAGCACATTCTCAGACTCATAGATAAGACTGCAAACTAATTTCCACGACAAAAAAAAAAGAAACCCCTGCAACAATTAAATTGGCAAGTGTGAATTTCCGCTGACCAAGAAACAAAAAAAAAGGTACCAAAAAAACCAAGCCTTGCTGTAAAACCAACAGCAATTTGCTGGCCGAAATGCGAGTTGTCAAGGTCGCAGCGGGCAAATGTAACACTGGCATAAATTATGCTCTCAACTGCACACAATCTCAAAGATACAAATAGGTATATACTTGCAACAGCAGCTGCTCTAACGGTATGTGAATTGCATTGCAAGCGTAAATTGCCATGAAGTTCCACTATGAAAAAAACAACAACATTAGCAGAAGCAGCAACAATTACAATTACCGGTGCCAATTGCTGTAGACAAACATCGAGGACTGAGACCAACCAAAAGCACGGCGACAATCGCTGGGATTTTATTTTAAACTTGCCAAAAGAGATACACCAATCTTCAGATAAACATTCTGAATGAACACATAAGCATATACTCTTTCCATTACACGGGGTTTCGCTAAGGATAATCGTTTTGTGATGCGACTTTATGTTTATATAATAAACAAAAACTTATTCTGTATTACTTTTTATAAATAATATCATAAAGAAATTCGGATATGAAAATATTAAATAAATATGTATAATCCGAGTTTTAAATAAATAAATGAAATCGGAATATTAAAGTTCAATAATTATTTGGTAATTTTGGAATATATAAAAAAAAATAATAGTAGAATATTGATCAAATTTGACGATTCCAATATTGTGTATTATATATATTGTAATGTACAGAATCTTTTTGTATTTGGTAAATACGAATAATTGCCAAATGTGCCACATTTTATATTCTGACAATCTTTTAAATTTTTTGCATATGATCTGATAGGAATTCTTAATAAATCGAAATGTGTCATTTATTTTGGCTTATTATTTGCCTTTCTTGATTTCGGGGAGTACCCAAGTTAGAGCATCAACTGGGCCACATCAGACACATTAGAGCCACCTCATTGAACCCAACCGTGGCAGAGTTCAGCGCTTTGGATTGGAAGGGGTCGATGGATGCCTCGTCTAAGACACGATGCTATGGCAGCGGGTAAACAATGCGGCGTTTGACAAAACTCTGTGCGAAAAAAAGGCAGGCTGGCTAAAAAACAAGAGAAGAAACCAACAACACCAAAGGCAGCAGCAGCAGCCGAAGCAGCAACAATTGAAATTGAAAACGAGCTGCAATTACAGCAGTCTTTGGTGTAAGGTACATGGTATATGGTATATGCAGAGACTGCAGGCGGCAGACTGCGGATGCAAAGTTCCACAACATTGAAGCCTCTCAGCGGCAGCGGATATGGCAACTTGCGGCAACGAGAGCATCTGCATCTGGAAGGCAGCTGTTCGTTGTTAGATGGCAAGTGAATAAAAGCCACCTCCGAGCCACTGAGTGGCATCAGTTGCAAGCAGCGAGTCACCGCACCACCGACAAGGATTAAACCACCCACCCACTTACAAACACACACAAGATGCTGAAGCTGGTAAGGATTAGAGGGTTCTGCGTTAGTAATCTCTAAAATTCTTCAAAATCTGATCCTTTAGATACTGGCACTCTTCTCTTTCGTCGCCTTGGCAGCCGCTCGTCCTGGCTTCCTGCATGGCCATCACCATCACTATCCGGAGTATCCGTTCTATCCGCACCATCACCACCATGTGGAGCCTTTGCATGTGGCCAAGATAGTCCATCTGCCAGCCGCCGTTTCCCACCAGAGCTCCACGGTGGTGCACAGCGTGCCTCACCACTATATCAAGCCGGTTATTCTGCCCACGGTGGTAAAGACGCTGGTGCATCCGCCGATCCTCAAGGCCTACCATCCAGCTCCCATCATCAAGGCCTACCACCCCTTCGATCCATTCCATCTGCACCACCATCACCACGACTTCCATGATTACCATCTGCATTGATCGACTGGAGAATGGCTGATGATCGATTTTAAGGATAGCTGACTACCGATAAACGATAACCGATTACCGATTTACGCTGTGTATGTATGAGTGTGTTGATGATGAGTCGAAAAAAGAAGTTCCGCTGAAAAAGCTGCTTGATATGTTGTAAAATCCCCCTATATCTGTTATAGTGTACATAAATGAGATACAATATCTACATATATACAAATTGTGTTGTAAATTAAATCGGATATCGATACACCGGATGGCGCTATAAATTATTTGTGAGATATCACTGAAAAACCGCACGCGCTTTTACCAATTTCACGGTGACAAGAAAAGTATCTGTGAGATATCACTGACAAGCCGCAAGAGCTTTTACCAATTTCGCGGTGACAAAATTGGCTGGTAATCGTAATTAACCGAGAAAATCGGATAATCCGGAAAGGGGGTCAGTCATCGATGAATGGGCTGGCACATTTCCCATGGTGACTACTCACACGTTGCATCTACATGTGGCAACAAATGCATTTTCTGTGTTATGCAAATCAGTGCATAAGCAGATGATGAGTGTCATTCAAGGGAGGCAAAAGAAAAACTCTGGTGTTGGCCCATCGAGGTGTTAAATGGCCTTCTGTTGCAAGCCATTTGCTTTTGTAAGAGCTGTGCTGGGAGAATCTGAAAGATACTGCCAGAAGGGGCCACCTCGGATCTATTTCAAGTTCAAGTCTATTTTATTCGCAACGGACACTGCTTTTTGCATAAGCCAATGCAAATTATCCGAGTGGGCACACGATATATTTACATTCGGAACCGGCGTAATCGGTCGACATTGCCATAAAGCCAGTCAAATGGGGATATTCAAACATTTAATGTGACATAAACATCAATTAGATATGGCCAATTTGCAATGAATATATAAATAGTGGCCGGGTTGGGTTGGGTTTTGGTTTTTAGATATCCACCCATGGAATCCCTGCTGGAAATATACATACTTCCTTGTTTGGTGCATTAAAAACAAATCAAAATCAATATCAATCAGCATGAACTACCATAGGTATAACCCTGAAAACTTTTCGGTTTTTGTTTTGGCCAGTCTTTCATCGCCGAAATTAGCCGCAAATCGGTAATGGTTTAAGCCGGCTTTGCTGCGTGGTTCGCTGACCGGCAAACAAGGCAAACAAAATAAAACCCAAAGTAAATAGATTTGGCAAGGTAACTGCGGTTTTTGTCTATTATTTATAAAAAAAAAACACGTGATTCGGTAGCTCATTAAAGGTAAACAAATAAAACTAAAAGATAAAGTATACACACTGATGAAAAGGTGGGGTTTATTTTTGTTGGAGCTTGAATTAATCGTTGAAAATTAAGATATACAATTATATTTCTTGTGCAACTACAATTTAATTTAAATTTCAATATTTTTTGTATTATTTCAGAAGCAATGAAGCATGTTTGTTGTTGGATAATTTTTAAAAATCATGCAAAATTGGATTCGGTTTAGATTTCCAAGAAAATGTACTATCCCGAAAAACAATGCCTTTCGAAATAATTGTAACTTTTCACACCTCTATAATGCAAATGGGCTTCCTGATCGCCACTATAATAACTCAATGCCCCCGAATGGCGATCATAAAATGTGTCTGATGTGCAAGTGTCGTATTATTGCACAAGACAAAATCGCACGGGGACAGAGAGATTGCTCTGTGGATTGGCCGAGCCCCGAGGCGAGTTAACTCGAGACCAACTGACCAATCAACCGACCAACCAGCAACTCGGCTCAAATGCTGACGTTATTGGCAAGTCACATTAATCAACGTTTCGCCAACTTGGGGACGTAATTTATGCAAGCCAAAAGTGCAAAGAGCAGCCACTCATTTCCCTCCAAGCCGATTCTTTTCTTGGATTACTTACTTACTTGCATTGCATATTTCCTCCCGTGTGACATGATTCTATTTATTTGTTTGCTTAATTGTGCGACGCATGCAACAGTGTCAAGTATATGCCGCATAGCACGAACCAAGATGCTGCGAGAGGGGAAGTGGAGGCGATGGGGGAGGGGAATCCACTTAGAACATGTCTCGCATTGCATTGCATAAATCATAAGGCGGCAAAATCGAACCGAATCCGATCGCTTTGAGGTGGCCAGTCAAGTGAGGTGGAACCTGTGCAGGTGCACGGGGAGAAAACTCCAACCAAATTAGTCGTTATTTGGTTTATAGTTCAAGTTCAAACAAATCCATATTTTAAAGGATTTGTTACAATATATTTAAAATACATTAATATTTTTAAATTATGGGTCTTTTTAAAAATATTGTAATACTATAATTTTGGTCTAACTTTCCAACACCATTTAAGGCCTAAAAAATAGTATCCAATAATTGTTTAATAAATGCAAGCGATTTAGTTAATTATAATTCTCTTTTGAACCACATTTAATACACTTAATAATATTGCATAACTCATAAACAATTCGGATATATATAACTATTCATGGACAATACAAACCCTTTATCCATAACAAAAAAAATATTGTTTTTAAACCATAGCATACATATTTTTCTCTAAGTGCGCCAGTGTAAGACGAGAACTTGCCCCCGGAAGGGTTTGGTTCTATGCGGCTTAACTTGGTCAGATCAATAGGCAAAATTGTGTTTGTTGCCAGGCCGAATAGGTGCAGAGTGCAGAGGCGTGCTGGCGACCCATTTAGAGAACGTCAACTGCAGTTCTCAATGCTTTCGTATAAATAGGCCAGTCCAGACTGCAGTTCTATGTCAAATCGTTGCAAACCATCGACAAAACAAAATGTTCAAGCTGGTGAGTTGGGACAACACAAATAGTTCGAAAGGATAACTGAATAATACAACTTTCACCATTTCCAGTGCGTTTTCGTAGCTCTCCTCAGCCTGGCTGCTGCTGCTCCGGCACCTGCCCCCGCTCCTGGACTGATTGGTCCTGGATTGGTGGCTCCTGGACTCTGGGGACCCGCTGTTGTCGCCGGCCCGCAAGTTGTTAGTGTTGTGCCCGGTGCCATTTCCCATGCTGCCATCACCCAGGTGCATCCCTCTCCGGTTCTGATCAAGAGCATCCACGGCATCCACGGCCTCAGCCCCCTGGGTCCCGTTGTGATCGGTTAAGCCCTCCAATTGGGATACTGCCATCGAAGTAACTCACCCCACACACACGCCAGCCATCAGCTCCTGTTCAACTTTTGCATTTTCCTGCGGATTACTTTTCAAACCACGTATCCTGTGCCCTGTTTATGACGCAAGCCAATCCAGCAATGACATACAAAAAAAATCACAAAAAAATATTTAGACACTAAAATACATTCCAAGCAATAAAATACCTACCATACTTGTTATAGCGAGCGAAAACAATTTAGTTTTATTCAATTTTTAAAAAGATTTTT
The DNA here is from genome assembly GCA_021224005.1 of Drosophila setifemur. Lineage (NCBI taxonomy): Eukaryota > Metazoa > Arthropoda > Insecta > Diptera > Drosophilidae > Drosophila > Drosophila setifemur. Next base: position 3,712,645 of record JAJJHY010008789.1, on the reverse strand, counting down.
AGCTTTTCTCCCAAAAGTAGGCAGCGCATTTATTAAAACAAATATAAGACCTGTATAAGACTTTGAGATTTCAGCAGAAATTATATTTGGTAACAAAAACTCCGCGTTTAACAATCAAGTTACTTCGTCTTTAATGTTTGTTTAAATATAAAGTGTGTTGTTTTAAATTGTTGAAATCATTATGTTCAAGGCAAGGTTTTTCGGAAAATATCTATTATAAATAAGCCAAACCAAAGATGGCATTACCCCATTAACGCTGAACATACAAATCGTTGTATAAGATATTATTTGCGATTTTCTTTGCACAACCAAAATATTAAAACACATATAATTAACTTGTTATGTGGAAACGAAAACATTTATTGAAACAAAAAATCAAAATACTGTATCACAAATAAATCCCTAATGGTGCAGAGTGTAGGCCAGAGGAGCGGAGTGCACTACCGACTTGATGAGCGGAGCCGAGTGCACGACGGGCACAGAGTGGACAGAGTGAACCACCGGGGCGGAGTGAACCACCGGGACGGAGTGAACCACTGGAGCATGGTGAACCACTGGGACGGAGTGAACCACTGGGGCGGCGTGGACAGCGATAGCAGGAGCGGAGTGGTAGGTGGTCTTCAGAACGGGAGCCACGACGGGAGCAACCACTGCCTTGCTGTGCACCTGGGTGATGCTCTGGTGGGAGACCGCCGAGGGAGCAGAGTGCACCACAGTGCCCACCTTGGCCAGGACGGGCTCATGCACCACGTGGTGGGTCTCGATCAGACCAGCGCTGGCGGTGGCAACCAGGAGAGCGAAGACGGCGACCTGGAGGTGGAATAATTAATTGTAAATATCCTCTTTATTCCTTTTCAAAAAGATTCGTCACTTACGAACTTGAACATCTTGAGTGGGTTGTTGGTTTTTTTTTTGGTTGTTTTTGGGGGAAGTTCAGAGAGATGACTGATGCTGGTTACTCCGGCCAACGAGGCTTTTATAGCAACTAACCCAGGCAGGCTAAGGGCTCAAACAGCAACCAACTTCGGCATCCGAAGTTGTCCACCTTGAATCAATGTGATGATAAGGCACAAGACACTTCGGAGTTGGAGCTTCGAAGAGCTTTCAGCTCTCAGCTGATGCAGTAAAGCGGAAAACATAACAATCGGACTTCGCCTCGACTTCGGCTCTCGATCCAAAAGCGATCGAAGTTGGGTCAAGCGGGGGCGCAATGAAGGTCAGCGGTTGGGATTGAGTTTTCGGTTTATTCGGAGCTGCCTTTTGAGGGTTCTACAGTATATAAGCTGGGTTTAAGATTCCCAGACATCATCAGTTATCCATCGAATCTTCTCCAGCCAACAAGCAGCACTCGCTCAAAAACCAATCAACAAAATGTTCAAATTCGTAAGTATTCAAAGGATAGTTCTCTGGGCAATGAGTTAATCACACTTATCTATACAGATCGCCGTCGTCGCTCTCCTGGTCGCCACCGCCAGCGCTGGTCTGATCGAGACCCACCATGTGGTGCATGAGCCCGTCCTGGCCAAGGTTGGTACTGTGGTGCACTCTGCTCCCTCGGCGGTCTCCCACCAGAGCATCACCCAGGTGCACAGCAAGGCAGTGGTTGCTCCCGTCGTGGCTCCCGTTCTGAAGACCACCTACCACTCCGCTCCTGCCATCGCTGTCCACGCCGCCCCAGTGGTTCACTCCGTCCCAGTGGTCCACCATGCTCCAGTCGTTCACTCCGTCCCGGTGGTTCACTCTGTCCACTCCGTGCCCGTCGTGCACTCTGCTCCGCTCATCAAGTCGGTGGTGCACTCCGCTCCTCTGGCCTACACCCTGCACCATTAGAAATTTAAGTTCATTTGTTTGTTAAATAACTATGGAAAAAAACTAAATAAAATCCTCGAAAGTATTATTGATTTTTCATAATAATTGAATGTTGTTTGAAATGCTTATTTAATGGAAAATATAATTAATCTATTATTAAAAGTAAAATAATTTAAATAAACCCATGGTAAAAGTTTAAATTCTTTGAACCTTGGGAAATATATTAAACAAAAACAGTTTCAGCCCCTTTTACAAATTAATTCTATTTTCAGTATGCAGTAAGTTTATAAATTCGCAGATTCTCAAGTAATTAAGGCACAACAGTTTTTTGTACCTTAAATAAATATATTTATTTACGTAGTTATTCATCTAACGAGTTTATATACTATAAATCAATTTATTTCAAAATTATATTTGTATTTTAAATAACATTAGTGAGTTATATGCTTTGAAGCCATTTTTTTACCTGAGAATTTATAATATTGCAATATTGAGACACCATTTCTTTGCTGAACAAATAATTTATACATTTTTAGTTTTACAAATAGTTTATAACAATTTATTTAAGCAATAACAAGAGCAACAAAAATGCATATTTAGAACCGCAGCGTAAAAGGTTGCCCAAAATAGCAAAGTTCCAGGTGAGGAGGAGACACATTGATGACTGCTGAGGTTAATGTGGGCAGATCCCTCGTCAAACTCTGATTTCGATATCTAAGGTGGTGGCCAAGGTTATTGGCCGAGCAGCCAGAAACTCCATTCGCAGCAGGAAATGTCAGATTATGATGGATTTGACAGGCCTGAACCAGAGCGAGGGCCAATATGGCCAAGGTGCAGAGCAACTGAAATATAAAAAAAAGTTATAAAATTATTTAACAATAATAATTTAGATGAATTCCCACCTTTCGATGCATGTTAAGAGTGCTGAAATTGGATCTAGTCTTAGTTTGAATTTGCCACAGCGAAACTCCAGTAAGAACTCATGACCCACTGAGGCCTACTCAGCGTTTATATAGCCAATTTGTCAATTGAATTGGCCAAATGACAAATGATACGCATAATTCAATGAAGGTCTAACAACGGGCCTACTTAGCAAATTGATTCAACCAGATGCCGAACCAGAAACAGTTGTTTAGAGATCACCGATCCCAAAAGCAATTGTTTACCCGATCCTTCCAGGTTCTTCTTTACCATTCGATGGCTGATTGAATTGTGCGGACCACATCCATAAACTAAAAAAATATTCACCAAACAACACCTCATAAAATGACAGACAACACAAATTAGGATTTACGAGAGCTGAGGAGGAGATGTGTGTTCATGATTTTCTGGGTATTCGTTTTCCACATTACGACCGAAAGATACTTATCTTAAGTACGTGTAACTGTCGCTTGATTCAAAGTCGAGCCCCGAAAACCCCGAAAAAAAAACCACAACAACAAGCAGACTCTGAAACAACATCCAGTTGAAATTGTGGGTTAAGTGTGCGTGGGGCTTGTCCGTCGGTTAACCTTGACATAGGGACCGAGTCTGGGTCTGAATCTGGGACTGAATCTTGCCGGGTCTTTATCTGTCACTCGAAGTGGGCACTTTACAGCTCCAGCTTCAACGTCAGCTTCAGCTGTTGCTGCAGTTGGTAGCCGGGTAGCTTTATGCTTTATAGCTTTATGACCATGAATCACTTGAGAAGACGTCGATGTTGCAATCCTACTCGAAATCGTAATCGGACTCGGACTCCAACTCGGACTCCAATTTGAATGCAGGCGTACGCATATAATTTATTGAGCTTTTGTTTGCGGCGCGTTTAATGAAGGGCAAAACCAAATCAATTGGTCGCAGGAGTACGCATTTGGGTCAAGTTTGAGTAAATTTAGTTCTTTGATTTGGTTTCTAGAATATGCAATTCTTAGTCATTTAAAAAACAAAAATTTCTATTGGAGAACTTTTGAAATAAAACAGTTTGACCTTGCATTCCCATAGAAAAATTCATTCCCGAAAAGTATTTTCCATTCAAGAATAATCACACAAATAAATTCCCTAATAGTTGTATTTATTTTTTTTCAAATTATTCGAAAATTCTTTCTTATTACTCATTATTGCTAAACATTTTTTAGTTCAGAATACATTAATATAATTCCAAGATTATGGCTTTAATGTTTCAATTGATTCAAGTCAATTGCCCTACAGACAGATATTATTAAATGAAATAACATCAGAACCATAATTTTTCATAGTTATCCAAACTGAATTCTCCGTTATGTAGCTTCCTGTTTTTTTACTCCATATTTTATAAATATTACCTCCGGTGCTATTATTATATTATTTAAATAAATTTCGTTCCCAGAAGAATTTATTGTATTTTGTGTTCTTAATCAGCTAAACATAACTTTGTTGTGTGCAATTTAATTGTTTATGATTCAAGTTCCCGAATAAAGTAATTAGTAACGACTTATCCATCCTCTTACGAGTTTTGATCAAGTTCTCTTGTTACTGAGTTGTCAAATCATTTTATTGAGCAATTTACTGCCAGCTATAAAAAGAACTTATCAAATCAAGGACCGAAGCGCACCTTTGTTGTGACCTTTTCCACTCCCACTGCCCACCCTAAGTTCAATTTGTATAGATTCCCCATCAATGGCATTTGTGAATTGCCACATTTCTTCATTAGCGACGTAACCTGATTAAGCGTTATGTGCGGTTAAAGGACTCCGGATCCACATCATATATCTCGCTCACCGAACTGGGAGGATGCATCTCCCCAAGGGTGGCATTGCGGTTATTCACAAGATGTGAATGCAACTCAATTACGGGTGCCAGCGGGATAAAGCGATTGTGGTTGGCTCGGAAGGGGATGTCTATGGTCGTTCGACGTATCCTCGAGTGAAGTGCAAGGATAGACATCCCACGCACATTGCACTCTGTAGTAGAGATACTTTATTCTCCCCGCTTTTCTAAAGCCCTCATTTGCGTAAGCGACCGCAGCTAAGGCCAATTACTTGGCCCATTGTCGATTGATTGACTTGGCTTGTTGGCTGCTGCTCCACTCCCACTTCCTCCTCCTCCGCCTCCTCCTCCTCCTCCATGGCTCCTTCCTCTCATAATAACCGGGCAAGCCTAGGTCAGTTAACGAACTGCGTCTTTGATAAGCGCTTAGAAGCCGTTTGAAGACCAGAAGCCAAACTGGAAAGCCGAATAAAAGAGTAAACCCCAAACCGGTTGCGGTGCTCAAGTTCAGCCAAGTACTTAGCGACAACAATTGAAGTCCGGAGCCAAACTGGGCAACTATATAAACCCTCACTCTGCGCTGTCATCATCAACAGTTGCAATCGATTCAGCAATCCAAGCAAATCCCCACCAACCAAAACTCCAAAAATGTTCAAATTCGTGAGTTTCCCAAAAAGGAAGTGTTCGTTGGATGGAAATCCTTAAGCAAAAAATTATTCCCTTTGCAGGTTGCCTTCTTCGCCTGCCTGGCCGTTGCTGCCGCTGCTCCTGGTCTGATCGCCGAGACCCACTCGTACGTCCAGCCAGCGGTTCTGGCCAAGACCGCCTATGTGGACACCAGTGCCTCCTCGGCCATCACCCACCAGAGCAACGTGAATCTGGTGCACAAGGTTCCCCTGGCCTACTCCGCCCCTGTGGTCCACTCTGTGGTTCCAGCCGCGCCTCTGGTCAAAACTGTGGTCGCCGCTCCCTTGGTGAAGACTGTGGTGGCTGCTCCCGCTCCTCTGGTGCTCTCAGCTGTTCCATCTGCTCCTCTGGTCAAGACTGTGTATTCTGCCGCCCCTCTGGTCAAGACTGTGTATCCCGCTGCCCCTCTGGTCAGCTCCGTTCCCGTTGTCTACTCCGCCTACCACAAGTGAATCGATTGAAAGCGTGTTGATATCGAAACCGATTTAATGGTCAAATGAATAGTTATCCAATAAACAAAAAGTATTACATTTAATTATTGTGTTTAAATTTTTTGAGGAATTTGAGAGGAGTGTATTTTATGAGTTGAGTACCACTGCCATAAAATTCATACTACTTAGAGGTATAATTAAAAGAAAGCAGTTATTAATTAATAATTATCTTAAAAGTATTCCCATCTATCTGAGTATGACTCTGATGCTGAAGAGTATTTCATTATATACAAAATACCTAATGCAATTTTTCGAATTTTTTAACAAGACTTAATTGAAGACAAGTTATTTTGTGATATAGTTTTGAATATGTATATTCAGTATTTTTGGACAATTTTTTAAAGATAACCCAACAGCATTAATATGGTCAAATGTTTTTTTTTAACGAAATGTAAAAATATAACTTATTTATGAGTTTTTTATTAAGCTGCCTAAAAATAACACTTAGAGAATATATAAATATTAATATGGTAAAGTATAAAAAAACAATATATTTCATTTTTATATAACTAGCCTATATCTTAACTGATGTAATGGTGATTAAATAAATATACATATTGTAGTGTAGTAATTTTTGTCGAAGTTAATTTAGTTTAAAAATTATATAATTTAAAAATTACAATACCCTCTGCAAGGGTATAGTAAATACAAAATTAATAGATAAATAAATATGGTCAAATCTATCTGTATCGCGAAACTTCAAACATATGAGT